>BDMU01000118.1:0-54645 GCA_002217815.1 Seriola quinqueradiata
ATCAGCTGTTCCACAGACATACAAGTAACATCGCTTCTTATTTTATTTTATATTTTGGTTTATTCACCTGCTGCGTATTTCCCCTGTCAAACTCAGGTATTACAAACTGTCTCACATTCATCTGTTCCTTCTCTGTAGCATCATTGGATGTGTAGTTGTACCAGTGGTTGTTAGTAGTGCGTAGTAATAATCATCATAATTTTTATTAAGTATAAAGCGCCTTTGATTTCTGTAACTTACTTTCAGTCACTTTACCTAATTGGTTCCTTTGTTACTTGTTCTAATAAAGTTTACGTTAATGCCTTTGCAAACTTAATTTGTGTGTTATAGACGCTCTGGACTCCTCACCAAGAGCAATGGTTTATTCGTGTTGTTATGCTGACTCTGAAATTATATCCCAGGACAAATGTTTAAAACCATTTTGATAATTCTTATCGCTCACAACTCACAACAAACAAAATGCTGTCATTACTACTGAACAAGCGCGCATGGATGTAATATAATACATGTATTATAATAATACACTTTGTTGTGTGGTGAGTATTTGCAGCACGTGTTGTCAAATTGATGTTTTCTGAATTTGCTTGTGTTTTGTCTGTTCGCATGTGTTTTCTTAAATTGCAGTGTTGTGAACAACAAAGCATTTGTTTTGGTCTGATCAAGCTGGGCTTCGAGAGTTGCCTGAGCAGAACATTTAAAGTGGAAGCATCTTTTCCTGAGAAAATTGGACTAATCAGCAAATGAAACATTTCAATTGTACTAAATAAAGGTATGTGTGAAGTTAGCTTGCATATAAGCATATTAACTAGCATGCATATTTTTTTGGGTTAAGTCACCACCCCCTCTCTGCATTTCAACTGCCCCCTCATTCATTCTCTGCTAGCACCAGGTCTGAACCCACTTATACATTTCCACATGAATTACATCATTTAAACCTCTTCTGAGAGCTGATGTGCTGCTTGTTTTATATCCTACAGGGGAACAAGCACTGAGGACATTGTTGGGACTTTGTTGAACTCAACTGTTGCATGATACTCATTTATTCATCCCTTAATTTGTATGAATAACATAAAAATATTAATAGACTGTTGGTCAAATTATTACTGTGCTTATAAGAAAAGTTTTCTTTTACCTCTTAGTTATTGTAGATGGATATATGAGGGGAATTTCCTCAATAACTTAAAACTGGCTCTTTCAGTGAGTATGTTAAACTTTTTTTTCTTTATATTGATCTTACAAGGTGAAACACACATTTAATCCCTCTCTTTTCAAGTTGAACCAAGGTGGTCATTAAGACATGAGACCAGCATGTTAAACTGTCATCAGATAAATGTAAAAGTGTGCATGTCTGCAGTTGGGATATCAATATAATGAACTTTATTTTGTTAAAGTTTTGTCAAGTTAACTCATCCACTGCCAAACATGAAGCAGCTCATGAAATGAAAACCTGTTCAGTTCTGGAAGAAAACATAATTTCAAAGGTCTGATGTTTGGACAGTGTAGACACTGTGTGTGTTATGGAAAAGTTTATTAGGGGAAGTATAAGGGAAGTATAGTTCCCTATTTTAGAGAAGGATTCTCTTGTGGTAAATGCTGACATGACTTTAAAAAAGGGATACTGTTAGAATAAATACAGCTGGGGGTGTCGTGAAGCGCAGTGGGTTAAGCAGGCACCCCATATATAGAGGCTACAGTCCTCGCTGCAGCCTCCCGCATCGGACGGCCCTTTGCTGCATGTCATTCCCCCTCTCTCTGCCTCCCCATTTCCTGTCTCTCTACTGTCCTGTCCATTAAAGGCACAAATAAAGCCCAATATAATAACTTAAAAAAAAGAATAAATACAGCTGTATGATGGTGACCTATCTTTACCTTGGTTTTAGCTGAACTTTCCTCCAGCTCATCTACTGACAGGTCATGTAAGAAAAAACAGATTGAACAGGATCAGCATAAAAACAATATGTGGTTTGTAAACTATTCTTAATTTATGAATGTTTATATTGTCAAACTTTCCTATTACCTTTATCATCTGTGACAGATGATGTTACAGATTTGATTTCAGACTCTCCTCCTCCTCCTGCTGCTGTGTTATCATGGTTTTCCATCTCATCAGCTGCTCATCTTTATGTTCATAAGACAGAGCCATTCAGACAAACGTGATAATTAACTATCACTGGAAAACGCATGTTATATTCAAACCATTTCAGAAAATGATTTGATCAGGACAATATAAAGTGCAACATCTAACACGAAATATTTTGGTGAACACCTTGAAGAACTCCTCCTTGTGAAAACTAAATGTCACACAGACAAACTGTTCAACATCAAAAGTGAAAGTAGAAAAAGAAAAAGAAAAAAGGAAAAAGTAAAAAAATCAGTTCATATCTGCGGTCAAGCCAGTCGTCATACGTGTTTCCGTGGTCAAATCAGTTGTTCCTGTATTTCGAGTGTGCAGTTTAAATTCGATGTTCCTACAGGTCATTTCCGGGAATAATTATTGTGAATATATTCCAGTAATATCTTTTTACATATGAGATTCTATTCAAAAGACATTCCCAGCAACTCCCTAAAGTTGTTTTAGTGTGACTACTATAAATGTTCGATGAATCGCGCACACAAAATCCAGGAACGACGAAAACCAGATGACTGCTTGCTTGACCTTAGTTCACATGATCATACTTCAAAAAGTATAACTTTCATCTGTGTTTTGTCTTATACTGTAACTAGCATGTTTATGAATCATGTGTACAGAATCCATGATTTAAACAAGTAGAGATGAATTGTGTACAAAAATGTGAGCATGCCAGATATCAGTTTTTTCTTAAATGTGTCTTTATCAACCAGCATGCATGTCACACTAAACGCTCCTTGTGAAAACTGAACCACTGTGTCTCAGACAAACTGTTGTTCAACCGCATCAAAAGTGAAAGTAAAAAATATTTTCCCACACGCAGTTCAGACGAACACACTTCACAAGTAGAACTTCCACCTGTTTTATACTGTTTATACTGTAATTAGCATTTTTATGAATAACGTGCACAGAATCCATGATTTAAACAACAGTGAAGATTCAAGATCAAGATCCAGATCAAGATTTCAGCTGTGAGTTCAACTCATGAAAAAAAGTCATTCAAATCTGAAGTCAAGATAAAATAAACGTGTCTCTGCACAGCAAGCGTTCACAATAAAATCTCTTCTACACAGAGCAGTCAAGATTTAAAGAACAAATATCACAGTAAGAAACTGAGGTTTGAGTTTAAACAGTCAATGTCTGTTATAAAAACTGTACATACACTGATTTTTACATATTTACACAAACACATTATAGAAATGTTCAAACTCACCTTTGTTTTATGTTTGTTCAGCTCAGTCTGAGTCTGTGTAGATGAACCCGTCTTATGGATCTTAACTGTAATTACTGTTCTATATATACTGATCAGGGGATTTGATTCTTGGGTCAGCCCCTCTGAAGAAATGATACGTGATGTGAGAGGCGTGAGAACCTGACAAAGTGAAATTAACCGCTCTTTCTGTTCCGATTTCCCCTAAACCTTGTAACTTAGAGGAAAGTCAAAAATACATCGTCATCCATCTTCACACAATTATACATTGATGTTAATGTGACTTGATGTCTTATTTTTCTAAAGTATTTTAGGTTTTTGTTATTGTCTTCATATAAAAGTGTTAGCAAGAAACAATTCATTTGTATTTTATTTGGTAAGACAGCTGTCTGTGAAGAACAGCTGTTGTTGTTGCACTGTGTTGCAGAAGAAAAGATATTTAGGTTAACATAGATCAAATTTGGTTAAGAGAGTTTTTATATAGGATATGCATCACATTGTCTATGCTATTTCAAGTTAAAATGCTGATGTCAGCCAATGAGCCTCTACAGTACTTTTGAAGCCCTGAAGTAACTGGATTTTACTGCTGACTACATTCGATGTCATCTGTGACTGAAACATACATGCTTGGAAACTGTGATAGAAAAATTCATGAAACCTATGTGCAATAAACGTAGCAGAAAGCTTAAGAGTTGAATGTGATTCTCTTAAAAGGTTGAGACAAAAAGTCAAATAGACATAAGGTGACTTTCAAGTCTAATAAAATAGAAACAGTTAGGAAGAAGACTTTACTATGAACCATGGATCAGATACAAAAGGTGGGGTCTTCTACAAACAGATGTCAGGTCTCAAAGGTGGAAATTAAAACTTTGTCATTTGAGAAACAAAAAAAGAAACATGGTCTTTCAATAGATATGATGAAGTTATTTTTATTATGCTCATAAATAACATGAACGGTTAAACTCAACAGATGTTTCTGTACGCCCAAAACTGACAACACAAACACTCTCTGGTCACCCAGTCTCTTGATGACTTCCTCTAAAAGACTAGAGATCCATGTCAAAGGCACATGACCTGCATCACCATCCATCAGCTCCATGGGGTGTCCTGATATCATCAGCTCTGCAGCCAGCTCAGGGTATTTAGACCAGTCAGTCCGACTCCTCTTTGTTTGTTTCTGCAGAGATTTATGGGCTTCATAGATCTGACCCATTTCTCTAAAGATGTGCTCCAAGCCAAAAGTTGCTGACTGCAGTTTTGTTGATATTTGTTCAAGCTCAGTCTGTTTTCTTTTTCTCAGATCAGGTTTGTCACATTTCTTCTTCAGATCCAAGACCTCAGACCACTTCTTATCATAGCTTTGGAGAATTGACATGAGATCGTCTGTGGAGAGGGCGTCTGTTAAGATCTGAGTCCATTTCAGGAAATACTCTTTGTCTGTTGATGGCAAAGATGAGAGACTTTCAGTGAACAACTTCACCAGTTCACTACAGGAAGCATCACGTTGTTCTTCTCGTATTTTCATCAGCTGTTGTTGCTTTTCACTTTTGTCCTTCTCAACGTTTCCTTTGAGGTGATACAGTTCTTTCTTTATTCTGCACCACTTATGCCACAGTCGGCCATGACAAGGGAGGAATTTATCTTTGATTTCTGAAACTTCCATCCCCTGAAGCAAATTCACTGTTTCCATAGCAACAGATTTCCCTTTTTGACAGACTGTGTCTTCTTCATCCACTCTGATCCCAGAGACCTCGGCCATGGTTTCAAGCTGGAAGGATGTTTGTGATCCAGACAAGATCTCTCTAATGATCCTTTTCAGTTCTTCAGAAACATCTGACTGGCTTCTGTCTTTTACACCCATTTTATATTTTCCCTTTTTCATCTGAACTGCACCACAATCATTATCATTAATGAGACAAATCAGAGGCTTTGGAGACTCAAGAAGATCTGCGATAACATCCCAACTTTTGTCACCTTTTTTCAGAGTTGGTAACAGAACAACATTGACTGAAGATTTTTCAGTCAGTATCTTACGCTGTTTTTCAATGGACAGAGCATCACCATGAAGATTACAGAAGGCAGTGCAGTCAGTGAAGGCATCATTGTGACTGACCTTCTGCCACTGAGCTGCAGATCTCCACCAGATCATTCCTGTTGATCTTTCTTAAAATGTCCATCATCTCCAGAGCTTCATCATGTTTATAGGTCTGCACCATTGGATCCACAGTGTCCAGCCTGTCCGCCTTCTCCAAGTCAGCCCTTCTGAGGGTTTTTCTTCCTTTGAGGATTTTATTCTCCCCGGGAAGAATTTGAAGCGCTAAAATTATTCATCTGCCAAGTCGTCCAGAACGTCTAAGAGAACCTGTCCCACCATTGTGGTTCCCCTGCAAAGATCAGAGAATATCGTCAACCTGAGGGACAATTAGTTAAAGTTGTGTTATTACGTCTACATCTCTTCTCTGGGTTTCAGTCAATTAAGAGTCAGAGAAACTCTTTCAAATCATCTGTTAAAACCACATTGGTGTGTTTCTTAAACTTAGCAACAAACAGAGTTCATCCACCCTAAAGACCAAAGAACCCAAAGCTAAGCATGTATATTACATAATTATGTTGAAGGAATGGAGGTTTATGCAATTGTTATTATTTGCCGATGTTTAATTATCTGTGGTTACCCTTTATAGTACCTAGTGGTTGGAGGGTCAGGGGTAGAATATTATAACCGTAATTTGAATGGTACAAGTCTTGAGGTGCTTTATTGAGAAAACAATGACAAAAAGACCAAAAACAAAGATGTAAGGAGTACTCCTCCATAAGAAAAGTATCAATAAAAATATTGTCCGACAGAACAGCAGGGTCAACTGGCTTGTATTTACATGTGTTTACCTATATATTGTACCCCTCATTTATTCTTTATTTTTTATCTTTATCTTATTATTACCTTTATCTTTATGAAAGGATGTGGGTCTCCATCTGTAAAGTTTAAGCAGATTAAGTTTTAGTATAAGATGGTCTAAGGAATGTTGGAAGCACAAAATCATATAATCATTCCTATCGTTTGTGTTTTACTCAGTTATATTCATTCTTTCTATCATCATTTGATCTTGATCATTTAATCGTGTATTTTACTAATATATATTTTATTCATTCATTTTTAATAATTTAATCATATACTTACCTAATGTGTTTATCATGACCATTGTTATCATTATTGTCATTTACCAACGTTATTTCATTTTATTATTCAAATGTGTTATCTACTTAGTAAGATAGATTTTCTCTTGTGGTTGAAACTGGCTTTGTCCGAACATACATGAAATGGCTGACAAGTGTGACACTGAGTTCAGTCGTAGTTCAAACTGTCAAGCGATGTAAATCAAGTTCAATCTTAGGTTAACCTATCTGGCGAGAGTTGTCTCGTGACCCCACGTGGGGCCCTCTGCGGGAGTTTCCTGTGTACATGTGAATGCATATGCCGAATATAGAAACAGGAACTTCCTGCCGCCCGAGAGTCTCTCTCTTAGACCACAGGGTGTTGCAAATAGTACGAATGTAACAAAAAAAAAAAATATATATATATATATATTAAAAAGGTCACCTTTCTGTCTGTCATCAACCTTGACTGAGGTTAAATGACAGCATGTAGGTGCTGAACAGAGCCTGTTCAATCTTTTAATTGTATTTTTATTTGAATCTCTTGTGGTATTGCAAAATATGCCGTCACTGGCGGGACTGTCTCAGTTCTGACACTTCTGAGGACAGCCCGGTTCAAAAAGTAATCCCTACCTCTAGCTTCAATAACAAACCTAAGTGTATACTCTTGTACATTGTTTATGTTTAAACATAAATAAACACAAAGCTTCATCTAACTTGTTATGAAGTGTTATGGGTTTAGAGTTCCATATGCACATCAGTGACAACAAAAGGAAAATCGAAAGTGACACAGTCCTAACTCAAACTTTTGACCTTTATATAAATGGTTACTCAGGTGAGATGAGATGAACTTCATTAACAGATGAGGGAGGCGGGGGACGTTCTCTCTTGAGGATGAAAGTGAAGATGTCCTGATTACATTGATGATTAATCCGTCCCAAATAACTATCAAATACTGTAATCAAGTACAGTTTTTAACCACTTTTCCTTACTTCACTAGGTTTACGATAGCTATGGTTAGAAGTTACAGTAAGGCACCATCCACCAGCACCAAGAGGTGCATCGTACTGGGGAGACGTGTTTGGCTTCGTATTGTTATTGTAAAGTTATACCGGACTGTCCCTTACAGTGATCATGCTCCAGACCCTTGGGATGAAGCTGACTACCAGGTTACAAAACTGTGTCTCCCAATCTGAAACTGCCCCCAGAAGGAGGGAGCTAATCAATGTCATTATCCCAAATGTAAAAAAATAATTATTACAAAATTAACAAAAGCATTAATTAATGACTGCAAGCCAGAAAATAGACAGCTGCCTTGTTAATTTATCAGCTCTATCGTATCCAACATGTTGAATGGAGGTCAGGCTTGTTTCTGTAAAAGTTAGCAACAGAAAACTCCTTTAAAATCAGTTTGTCCAGTTTTCTGCTGCATTCAATAGGAGCTAGCTCGTGCTTGCATTAGCTTACAGGTTAAGTTATCAAATTGGTAACATTACTGTATCTAAACAGGATAGTTAACATCGTTGGCTGGCTTATTCATGTCTTACCTCGTCTTTTTCCGACAGGCAGTTTGTCTTTAACTCTTCCGCAGTGTGTAGTAGTAGCTGAGCTGCTGTGGCACCGCGGTCTCACGGCGCGGGTCACTGTAGGTCACCGCGCACGCGTCGAGACAGTCTGGACTCGCCAGAACAAACCCCCTCGCCCATTTAAAAAAAAAAAAAAAAAGTTTTCAGTTGACTCCTCTGTAGTCTGCCTTAACGTAGCTTTTAGCTACGCGATCAGCCGACAGAAGTTTGCCGGCTAAACAGTTCATAACATCCAAACAATTTCACATCACATAAAACATTACATCCTGGCAGATTTCTCAAAATACATATACACAATTCCACACTATAGCAATGAAGTGTTGATGCTACTTAGCTAACTTTGAATAGCTAACTCACCAGGATAATCCACTTAATTGAGAGGAAATGGTAATTTCTCTCTCAACAGCCACTTCACAGTTTAGCAAGTTTCTCTTCCGGCATTAGTGTCATTTCTACTACTAATTTCACATCACAAAAACTGGTAAAAAGCGTTAGAAGTGTCTTATTTCACCTTGCACTCTCATACATGTCCTCAGGTGGCTGTGGGGGGCATGGAAGTAATCGTTAGTGCTACCCAGAATGCATTGGGTCTGCCGAGCCCATTTTAAACATTGTGCTTTGGGTTCTGTGAATTGATTTTTAATGTATAATTTGTACATTTGTGTTTGTGGTCATACAAAAGGTGTTTTGACAGTTTCGTATTGAGGATTAAGGATAGTCAAGTTATTTTCCCAATTTTTAATTGGGAATGTTATCTGAGGAGGAAATGAGTTTATAAAGTTTATAAAGTTTTTATTGGATTTGTGATTGTCATGAAAAGAAAACTTTATTTAAGGTTGGTGTGGGTTGCTGGTTATATTAATTATGGATTAAATTATGGATTTTAACTGTTTGATAGTTTAGGTACTTGTCTATCCCAACAAGTGATTAGTGTGCAGAATGACATGAACTTGTTGTTTTGAAATAGATGATGGAGGTGCGTGATTCGCTTTTGTTGCCATAATGGGAAGTAGACAGGGATGTTATGCAGTTTGAAGTGCAGATTGTGTTGTGTAACTACAGGTGCAAGTGAAGATTTGGTGAGTTTATTGATTTCCCACCATCAGGTCATCAGAGTTGAAGAGATGAGATCATTGTTCTAATTGTAGCCTAGGGTATTTGTACGTTTGGGTCCATTTGAATATTGTAGTTGATTTGCCAGGAAGTAGTGGAAAAAGTTTGTTGCTTCAACGCCACCTTGTGATTTTCTATTTTGAAATGTAGAAAGTGAGATTCTGGGTTTTTACTATATTTTATATACTTTATTGAATACAGTGGTTACTGCCTCTCTACAAAACCAGACCATATACCTTCATCAACTGTGTTTATTGCCTTTCATATCTTTCTATAGAACACCAAAACTCTATTTCTAATTTGTTAAAAGGTAAGAGACTAAAGTGCATAAATACATAAATGCATGACCAATCATAAAATGTATTAACAATAAATTAATAACTTGAAACATTCTGAATGAGATTGCTGGAACCTTACTATATGTTTGACTTGTTCACCAACTCTAGGTGCACTTTTAGAGATTTAACAACCTTTGAATATTTCGCCATGGTTATTAGAGGCCAACATAACATTCTTGCTTTAATTATTAATAGACTCCCTTTTTTTAAGTTTTCTGAATTGTTGTCAAGTGCTCTTGTCAGATATGATATGATGGAGTAATTTTACTTCGTGATTTTAACTTGCATATAAATGGCTGTTTCTAGATTCTAGAACAGTGGGATTTGTGGATCTTTGTTACTAGTTTTGATTTTAATCAAAATGTCAAGAATGCAACTCAACACCATGGAAATGCACTGAACCGAATTTTTTTACAAAGGGTGTTTAGGATGATTTTTCATTTAATTTACAGGTTCCAGTTTGTGACCAATCCTGTCTTTTTAGTGTCTCTCTCTGTGACGAAGGCTTAGGTTAGTAGACTGGCTTCTCTAGTTTCTGATCGCAGAGTGTGCGTCTGTTAGAACGCAGTCCATAAAGTTCCCCCCAAGACTTAGTGGTGAAGAATGAAGCAGGAGACAGTCAATCCTCTTTATGGTGCTTTAATGGTGTAGACAGCATACAGATGTGTTGAAGGTGGGTGGTTGATGTGTGTGTGGGGTGTGTGGTTTTTGTTTGGAAGATTATTACAGAGCGGCGCTTCCTGGTCGGTTGGTGTGATCCAGAGTAATAATAAGAAGCAGTGGCACTCTGCCCTATTGAGCGCGACAGCGCTCCTAGTGGTTGGACCTGGCTAAGTCACCTGCTCTGTCATGCAGCCTTCAGAGCACTCTCTGTACTCCATCTAAGTGTTCAGAACCTCATAGTTATCGTTGTATTGACAGAAATGTTTGGTCTACCGATCTGCCATAACATTAAAACAGGTGACTGGTTTTAATGTTGCTGCAACATTTGGATGGTAGGGTCAGAATTTGGTGTAAACAACATGAACGGTTCAGGCTGGTGGTGGTGGTGTAATGATTAGGGGATATTTTTCTGTCACACTTTAGGCCTCTTAGTACCAATTGAGCATCTTTTAAACACCAAAGCCTACTGCCGCTGAAGACAGTAGTCCTTGTTCTGCTCTGTAGTCTCGGTGACTTTGGCACAGCAGCTGATGTAGCAGCTCTCCACCCGAGCAGAACAAGAACCACTGTCACCAGCTGCAGTAAAAGATGTTGGAGTTAGAGTCCATCAATGAGACCAGACACCTGCTGCAGGCAGGAAAACTGAGGAGGAGCGAGCCAGAGCTAGCTGGTTAGCAGCAACTTAAGTTTCTCATGTATAGCACCTCAGGAATAAATAACAGCGCTGTCCAAATGAATGTCCATATGAACTAAGGAACAAGTTGGATTAGTTGTGACACAATTTATAAACAGGCATAACATTGGAAAATAGCGTCTAAGCGACGGAAAGATACAAATCACAACTTCCAGCCAGAGCCACAATAAAATCAGAGCGGAAACAGAATGCAGATAATGATCAAGATCGTGGATTGCGACTGCCCAAAAGATATTATCATATGATAATTTTGCCAGATTTACCAAATTTCTCAGCATGAAATAGGCTATGTTAAACCTTATGTAACCAAGTGTCTTATCTTATCTCCACACTTACCTTTAGTTTATGGATGTTTTTCCATTCAGAGAAAAAATGTCCACAAATCCCAAATGTGCAATGGAAAACCAGCACAAATACCAACAATACAGTGTAACAAAACAAAGACTATTGACTATTCTCCCACCTTAATGAGTAATTATCTGATCAGAAATGCAATACAAACAGGTTTTCAACTGGACACATTACAGTCAGTGCCAATATAAAACAGGCACACAACAACCAACACTTCACAGCAGTCCTATGGTAATTCCCAGGGGACACACCTCAAAAAGCATAACACATAGCAAACACAGCGGAGTCTGTTACACTTACATTACTTGGTTGCGGTTTAATTGGTATTTACTGGTGCCAATGAAAATCAGAGCCTAAAAAGGCATAAAAAATGGTTGCCTTCATTGGCAGATCCTGGGTCCGTGCACTTTCAGAAAAAACGAACTGCCTGAACATACACGGACCAGCAACAACAAAAATTCAGTTCAACTTATTCAGCGTCTCAACTTCTTCCCAATCAAACAGGATCTTTGATAGAGGAAACTCTAAAACTGTGATGCTGTTGGACTTACCTCCGGTACCCGATAATGGAATTCTTCTGCAAACCAGATGCAAGAGGACAAGGGTTCCTGGAGACCGGCGTGATGAAGAGGAGGAGATCTGAGTATTTTACTTACTGACCGCAGACTGCACACTGAGCCAAGAGTGGTTCACTGACGCCATCATGTTTTCTGTCATCCCTATTTAAATTCAAAATGGCGCCAACACTGCCCAATAACCACATGAGGGCAGTGTTTAACAATTCAGAGCCCCTCTCTGTTTGGTTTCTTCCCCTCCCCTTCCCGCTCAAGCATCTATTACAGGTCTTTGTTTGTTCCCCCCCCATGGTTGTATTATTTCAACCTAATATGTCTTATAATAGACCTTCATCCATGTTCCCCACATCAATGGTTTCAAGAAAAGGTTTGTTTTCATCAGTCAGGCTACTGAAGTTATCTAGCTGAAATTACTTTGAGTCACTGTGAGAAATGTGTTACCTCACCAACCTCATAATCTACAGTGGCTGTGTAGTGAACCTCCTAACAAATCTAATCCAGATTTTGAATTGCACATAAGGTTTAAGATATAAAACACTAGGCGGCGCGGTGCTGCAGTGGTTAGCGCTGTCGCCTCACAGCAAGAAGGTGCCGGGTTTGAGTCCCGGCTCGGACGCCCGATCTTTCTGTGTGGAGTTTGCATGTTCTCCCTGTGCCAGTGTGGGTTCTCTCTGGGGTACTCCGGCTTCCTCCCACAATCCAAAGACATGCAAAATGGGGAATAGGCTAATTGGATACTCTAAATTGACCATAGGTGTGAGTGTGAATGGTTGTCTGTCTCTATGTGTTTGCCCTGCGATGGACTGGCGACCTGTCCAGGGTGTACCCCGCCTCTCGCCCGAGAAGATGCTGGGGATAGGCTCCAGCCCCCCGCGACCCTACTAGAGGATAAGCGGTAGAAAATTAATGAATATAAAACACTCATTTTGGTATGAGAAATTAGAGAAACATTTTGAGGCCTCACAGCATCAGATCCCCATTCATTGTTATAGCGCAAACTGGGATGACATTGCACATTTAAAGGTTCGTCTTTTGGTTTCTAACTTTACAGAAGAGTGCAGCATGTTCACAAATATTCACCAATCTGTTCTGGGGCACAAGAATAAGAAATGTCAATTCATAAAAAAAAAAAAAACAAAAAGTAAAGTCTCGAACTGTAAAGTGACATGAGATAATGTATATTGTTATTTGGCGCTATACAAATAAAATTGAATTGCACGTGTTCATTCAGTAGGACAACAACACACGAAAAGGGTTGACAGCATTTAGGCAGCATCAGCTATTGAAGAACGAGCTCACAAACGTCAACATACATTTGTAGTTAGCACAAGTAGGACAATGAAACTAAACAATACCCCCTAAACTGACATTTTTCATTATACAACATGAACAACTGCAGAAGAATTACACTTCTTGCACGGACTGTAAATGGAGACTGTACACCCTTTTCCAGTGAGTACTTTTAACTGATTAATACCCAATTTAACGTTATCAGAAGTGAAGTAACAGAACAGTCATTTTCCTGTGAGTCCCCAAACTTAACAGAGGTGCAATACTAAATTGTGGCAGTTCTCCTTAAAGGCAACAGATCACATACAAAAAGAGAGACAGTTGACTGAGATTCCCTTTGAAACCTGGTTTTAGAAGTAATCTCAAATACATCAGAAGTCACGATCAGAAGAACATAAGCGTGACACCTATGTGCAGACAACGTAGCAGAAAGCTTAAGAGCTGATTGTGATTTTCTTATCAGCTTGAGACAAAGTCAAATAGACATAAGGTGATTTTCAAGTGCTATCAAATAGAAACAGTTAGGAAGAAGACTTTACTATGAACCATGGATCAGATACAAAAGGTGGGGTCTTCTACAAACAGATGTCAGATCTCAAAGGTGAAAATTAAAAGTTTGTCATTTAAGAAACAAAAGAAGAAACTTGGTCTTTCAATAGAAATGATGTAGTTATTTTTATTATAATCATTAATAACATGAAAGGTTAAAGTCAACAGGTGTTTTTGTGTCGTCACTGAATGATCAGTTTAATAAATGATAAAATCCTTTAGAAATATTTTCCCCACATTGACAACAAAACAACAAAACTCTTGCTGCTGTAGATATAATGACAGATTATTTTAAATGAGATTAAGATAACACAGCTGAACACTTCAAATAAGTCTTCATCATAAAGCGTCCTGGATCAGTTAACATGATTCAACAAAATGTAAAGACTTACAAAAATACAAACAGGCAAAACTTGTTTAACAGGATTTTCAGATTTAAGTTTCAGAAATGAATTACACAGGTTAAAGAAATATACCCTCCATTCTTTGTTGTAAGAAGTCGATCATCTGACAACACGTCTCTCATCAACCTTCTCACTCATCTTTCCATGATCACTGAACTTCAGAAGTTCAGATTTCATGAATTTTCATTTAATAAAACTTCAAAATATTCATAAATATTGATACATGCATGAGTTTCATAATTTCTCTTTCTGTCTCTTCAAAAACAAACAAATAAAAAACATTGTGTTCTGCTTTATGTTCATTTGAACATTTTTCATATCAAGAAATTGTAACTTACAAACTTTGTAGATATTATTAACATTAGTTTTTATGCCTCACTCATTCTCCAAATTCCTATTATTCTCCTGTGTTTTATAGGAGTTTGATTCATGAATAGTCAAATGAAAACAAGTATCATCATTTTCAGCAGAGTTGTTGTGTTGTTCACTCACAGATTGTACATTTCATCCAGACTTTTAATCGCTTCATCTTTACTGTATTTTCTCCACTCGCTGGGAATTTCTCCTCTGCCCTGGAATTTTAATTCATAGTGGTCTTCCAGTTGTTTTTGAAATTGACACACGAACCATTTCCAGTATGTCAGCTTAGATTCATCAGGAGTGATCGTCCATGCAGCATACTCATCCCCACCATCTGGGTACTGTTTATAAGGAATAATTTCATCTGAGTCATGACGGGGGTAAAAACTTTTATCACTTGCAACATTTGTTGTGCAGAAATCGATGTCCAGTTCCACTGTGTCTCTATAGTGCCATCCTTTAATCCCAGTGGATCGATGAAAAGGGACACAGTGCTTTTCAGGATTGTGATCTTCCATGGTGTTGGTGCAAACGGCTGCACAGAATGGACACGTTACCCAGCAGCACTTGCACAGCTGATCGATAAGGATTTCATCAGGCTTCAGTCTGAACTCATTCATCTCATTCAGTGAGAGGTTCTTCATCTCCTTCATGATGGGTTCAAGGCCTTTCTCTATCTCTTCTTTAAGAAACTCAAAACTGTTTATGTCTCTGAAATTTTCAGGACAAATGGCATCAAATGTCAGATCATCTCTCAGAGAACTGGTAAATTCCTCCAGCCACATGTCTGTGTTTCCTCTCTGGGTTTTAACTTTCTCTGTTGCAGTAAATAAAGCCTGACTCACATGTTGTTTCATGTCTTCAACATTTTTCTTGAGTATATCCCGAGCTTTATCTTTGTGTGATGTGAAGATGTATTTCTCTACTTCCTCTTTTATAAAACTCTCCACATGTTTCCTTGGTTGATGGATGTAGGTGATGAAACCACTGAAGTCGTCTTTCTCTGCCAGTGACTTCAACACATGTTTCTCCAGGTTCAGTCTGTTCCCATTGAATGCTGGGAAACTGCACCTCATCTCTCCAGCTAGATCAATGGCAGTCTTGTTACAGACAGCCTCAACAGTGGAAACCTTCAGTTTTTCACAGATCAGTTCTCCGAGTACAACAGCAGAAGCGTTTTCTTTACAGAAGCTTCTGAAAATCTTGTAATATTGATCCCTCTTGCTTTCTAAATGAGAACGTGCATCATTCTTCTTCTTGAATTTCTCGTGGGACTCTGAAAGCCAAGTCCCTGCTCTGTCAAACACATACAGTAAGAGATCAACTGTAAACTCCTTCTTCAGAGCAAATTTCCTCTCTGATTCAAATTCTGTCACTTTCTCTTTGACATTTTTGACAACTTCTTGCAAATAAGTTGAACTGTAGCCTCTTGTAGCTACAGGTTTGTTCTTGATTATATCGAGTGACTGTTTTTCAACATCATCAATCAGGGATCTGATCAGTTGTTGGTCTTCATGCTGAAAAGTCCCCTTAAAGTAACTTAATACTTTTGTACCTGTTTTTGAAACAAAGTCACCAAATTGTCTTAAGTTTCCCCTTTTCCCTTTTGTCCCCTTCCCTCTCTTGAGGCTGTTGGCTTTCGTCACAAAGCTCCTGATACTTGGTGAGTGTCACATAATGAGAGTAATCACCAGCCCCTGATATGTTTTTGTATCTGCCACTGATTTTGGATTCATCAATAAGAGCCCATTCAAAACCAAGCTCATGAAGGATAGTTGACTGATCTTCCTCCAAGTTGATGTCTTCAATAGGTTTTGTATCTGCAGTTAGTTCTCTCACCCAGTCTCTCCAAACAGAGTCAAACTGCTGTTTAAGTTCCTCTTCATCTTGTGTCTTGTGTTTTAACTGATGAGCGAGCTCTTTGCTCTTCTGTAGCAGCTTGTTCTCAAACTCTGTCTTCTGATCATCAAGCTTTTTACAAGCCTTCTTCTGCTGGATAACTTCATCCAGTTTTCTTTTCACTCCTCTCACCTGTTCATCATGAAACTCCTTGATTTTGATTTCAAATGTGCCTCGCCACTGAACCAACATTTCTTTGTCTCTGTCATCATCAAAGTGCTTTGACATTTCTTTTTTGATTTCTCCATATGTTTTGCTCATTTCTTTAGAAAGATAACTGAGCTCAACCTTGTCACGTTTTCCATTTTCAATTGTGTTGTACAGCTGGTTTTCAATGGTCAACATGTTGCTCCTCAGGGCCCAGGTCCAGTTCCCGTACTGAACCTCAAGGTTTCTGTACACTTTAATTTCAAGTGTGTTTTTGAAACTGAAAACAAAGTTTTCGTTCAACAGGGCATTCCACAGGTCGTGAATCTTGCTTTTGAACTGTGACAGAGTAATCCCAGCAGACTGTGAAGCTTTAGAGAGGATTAAGTTCTTCAGCTCTTGGATGCTCTCACTATAACCTGGATTTGGAGGAGCCATAGGTGGACTTCCCTCCCAAAGCTGGGCAAAGTATTTCACATCTTTTTGCACATCAAATGCAATGACGTCACTGAAACACTTTTCATCACAAACCTCCTCTTTGGCAGCTAGTTGGGTCATCTGGTCCAGTTTTTCTTGCAGGCGTCTCTTTCCCTCCATGTTTTTCTCTGCAGCTGAAATATCTGTCACATTCTGGTGAACAAACACACAACTTGGAGAAAGTTTGACTTTCTTCATCCTCATGAAAGCCTGAACAACAATCTGCAGAACATCTTGCATGTCAGCTGGATTCTCTCCAAAGATGTTGATCAATGTCATGTTTCCCAGACCAACAACAAATGTTGCCAGTTCATTGTCGTGGTTAAGAGCGGCGTTACCTGCTAATTCAAGAGCACGCAGTCCTTCGGTGTCCACCACCAGCACATAGTCAAACTTAAAGTCTCTCTTCATCTCCTCTGACACTTTGATCAGCTGCATGAAGGCACCCTTGGTGCATCTGCCAGCACTCACTGCAAACTGTAACCCAAACATGGCATTCAGCATTGTTGATTTTCCACTGCTTTGTACGCCCAAAACTGACAACACAAACACTCTCTGGTCACCCAGTCTCTTGATGACTTCCTCTAAAAGACTAGAGATCCATGTCAAAGGCACATGACCTGCATCACCATCCATCAGCTCCATGGGGTGTCCTGATATCATCAGCTCTGCAGCCAGCTCAGGGTATTTAGACCAGTCAGTCCGATCCTTCTTTGTTTGTTTCTGCAGAGATTCATGGGCTTCATAGATCTGCCCATTTCTCTAAAGATGTGCTCCAAGCCAAAAGTTGCTGACTGTAGTTTTGTTGATATTTGTTCAAGCTCAGTTTGTTTTCTTTTTAACAGATCAGATTTGTCATGTTTCTTTTTCAGATCCAAGACCTCAGACCACTTCTTATCATAGCTTTGGAGAATTGACGTGAGATTGTCTGCGGAGAGGGCGTCTATTAAGATCTGAGTCCATTTCAGGAAATACTCTTTGTCTGTTGATGGCAAAGATGAGAGACTTTCAATGAACAACTTCACCGGTTCACTACAGGAAGCATCACGTTGTTCTTCTCGTATTTTCATCAGTTCCTGTTGCTTTTCACTTTTGTCCTTCTCAACGTTTCCTTTGAGGTGATACAGTTCTTTCTTTATCCTGCACCACTCATGCCACAGTCGGCCATGACAAGGGAGGAATTTATCTTTGATTTTTGAAACTTCCATCCCCTTAAGTAAATTCACTGTTTCCATAGCAGCAGATTTTCCTTTTTGGCAGACTGTGTCTTCTTCATCCACTCTGATTCCAGAGACCTCGGCCATGGTTTCAAGCTGGAAGGATGTTTGTGATCCAGACAAGATCTCTCTAATGATTCTTTTCAGTTCTTTAGAAACATCTGACTGGCTTCTGTCTTTTAGACCCATTTTATATTTTCCGTTTTTCATCTGAACTGCACCACGATCATTATCAGTAATGAGACAAATCAGAGGCTTTGGAGACTCAAGAAGATCTGAGATAACTTCAGCACTTTTGTCACCTTTTTTCAGAGTTGGTAACAGAACAACATTGACTGAAGATTTTTCAGTCAGTATCTTACGCTGTTTTTCATTCGGACAGAGCATCACCATGAAGATTACAGAAGGCAGTGCAGTCAGTGAAGGCATCGTTGGGTTTTCCAGCAGGACAGTACCAGGCAATCTCTGCCACACCATCCATCAAAAGGCGAGATCTGGTGCTACCTGGGCAGTTTCTGTGGAAGAAGGTGTTGTGACGCTCGTTGATCAAAGTGTTCATCAGCTGAGATTTAGACACTGACAGTGAACCCAGGCGGAAAAATGACACCATGGGTGTCTCAGCTTTGCAGATGGGCAAACTCTTCATGGTGACAATGTTTGAATCATCCTTGACTTCAGTTATCTTCCAGGTTTTTCTTATTTGTCTGAATGTCCACAGAGGACACTCAACATCCGCTGTGACTGGGTCAGGAACAAGCAAAGGTAAGGCGTACTGACACTGTGACAGCTTTGTCATCATGTTCTGCTTAAGGAAGCTGTCTGAGCAGTGAAATACTGCCATTTGAACGTCCATCGGATGAACATGAGTCTGATCTGATTGATCACAGTCAACGTTGGTGCTAAAAAGAGCATCTAAAACACTTTCTTTTGCTTTTGAAGAATCAAGCTCTGCAACAGGATTTGAGTGGCTCACCTCAGCACTGTCAGAAATATATCTGGCTCTGTAGTCTAACATCATCAACCTCTGAAGAAAAGTATGAGCTAGATCTTCCTCAGATGTTTCATGGTCCTGTTTCACTGGTGGACCTATTTTAAGAAAATCTGCTGGAGACAACTTCTGTTTGTCTTGAAGGTGAAGTCTGTGAAGCAACGTTTCAAGTTCTCTTTGATACTCCATGTTTCTATTCTTCTCTCCAGAAATCTCCATTGACTGCTGGAAATGATAAATAATCATTTACTGTATGTAAATTAAATGGTAACATCACATGGTTATAAAGTAAAACGTCCTCAAGTTCTTGTGAAATAAATTAGTATTTTCCGACCTTATCCTTGTTTCCACTCGTATCCACATCTGAGGTGCCTGCAAGAAAACAATGAGCCAGAGTTGAATCAACACATTCTTCTAATGTTCACAGTAAATGATTTTGAATGTTAGTTAGTTAGTAATTTATTTGAATTTGGAGGTATTTTTGTTATTGCAAAATAAAATAATTCATTCAAAATTATTTTCTCACATGTTGCAGATGGAACAGATTTGATTTCAGACTCTCTTCCTCTTGCTGTGTTGTCATTCTTCTTCTCTGAGTTTCCATCATTAACTGGGTCACACTGAGAAAAAAGTTGATTTAATTCAATTTAATCTTAAAATAAATAGGTTACAACCATTGAGATTAAGAACACAGTGGTACACTATTTAGAGTACAACAAAACCTAAAATGAAAGTAAGTAAAACCATTTGCAGCAACTAAACGCTGTAAAATACGTTTGTATTTTAGGGAGAAGAAAGTAAACTCTTCAGTAAAAGTATCTTCAGTTTCACTCATCCAGTGTCAAACCAGGAGCTTAGCTGAATCAAACACTGTCCAAGTCTAAAGTAAAAAGGCAAAAGCTCCAATCTTTAGTTGAGGTCACAGGTGTTTGTGCTACATTTTAACCTGACCTCATAAAAAATAGGAAACAGTGAAAAAAAAATGTTGCTGTATGACAGTGATTACAGAGGATCAAAAGATCTCACCTTTACCTGTGTTGTAGCTGCTCTCTCCTCCCTGATCTACTGTAGCTGCTCTCTCCTCCGGCTGATCTACTGTAGCTGCTCTCTCCTCCATCTGATCTACTGTAGCTGCTCTCTCCTCCAGTGATCTACTGTAGCTGCTCTCTCCTCCAGCTGATCTACTGTAGTTGTTCTCTCCTCCAGCTGATTTACTGCAGGGTAATGTAACAACAAGCAGATTGCAGGATCAATTATAAGAGAAACTGTTTCTAGTCAGTTAATAGTTCCAGGTTAAATAAGATGTATTTGCAAAATAATGTTAATGTCAAAAAGTAGTATAGTATATTTGCAATGTTCAGTATTCAAAAATACATATGAACTCTACATCAAATACAGAGACAATATGGTTTGAATTTGAATTTTGCAGATATGCAATACAAAAATCAAGGAAACATTCTTTGGTAACTGTTGAACTTTCACTAATTAGTTGGTTTATCTATTTTATAACACTGTGAATTGTGGGATATCTCTCAGAAGAACGCAAGAGAGAGAGAGAGAGAGTTTAGCTAATCAGCAGCTCTAAAATGACAAAAGGTTTTAGCCATTTTAAATAGTAAATTATTTTCAGTTCATTAACTGTGTTCATAATGGGACTAATTAGTTTCTTCAGAGAGTTAAAAAGACGTCTGCTGGCTGCAGAGCCTTTTCCTCTCGGGCCCCTCTGCTCTGGAACAACCTCCCTGCTGATATCAGACTGTCTGACTCCATTCAGACTTTCACATCTAAACATAAAACGTATTTTTATGCCTTAACTTTCTGATAGCTTCTTATTCTTTTACAAACTCAGGCTCTGTACCTGTTGCCATCCTACCACTGGTGGGTGGGCCTCAGTCTCACTAAACCACTAAACTCAGTACAGTATCGTCCAGGTTGTCCTGCTGATGAGATCACTGTAAACTTTCTGAATATCACTGCATCATTTGGACTGTTTGTTTTTTCCCTCAACCACAGAGTGTCCAGGCTGTGTGCCTCTCTCTCTCTTTCTCCTTCTCTATCTCCTTCCTGTTACTCTCCACAGATCCTCTCGCCTCCAGAGCTGCAGCTGTAGAGTCTGGATCTGCAACTGCAAACAAGCTACTGCCCCATGATCCTGTTTAACACCTGCCGCTAAACTTTACTATAATTAATAATGATAATTAGTAATGTTATTAGCTGTCATTAGTATTTTTATCAGTAGGAACACTACAGTTCCCATTACATTACAATTGCTGTTACTGCTGCTACTATCACTATTATTAATATTGCTGCCCCCCCCCCCGAGTCCGGCTCTGCTCAAAGTTTCTGCCTCTTAAAAGGAAGTTTTTCTTCGCCACTGTGGCCTAGTGCTGCTCTTGGTGGGAATTGTTGGGTCTCTGTAAATAATATAAAAAGAAGGTGTAGACCTGCTCTATTTGGAAAGTGCCCTGAGATCACTTATGTTGTGAATTGGTGCTATACAAATAAAAATTGACTTGAAATTGACTAGACTGTTAGGAGGTCCTTCAATGTGGACCAGGACGTATTCACGTTTACACTTCTAAACGAATGTGAACACATGTGGTCCAGTCCACCTCAGAATGTGTGAGTGATCGGATCTCAAATGTGTCCTCAATGCGTCTTGGGTGCGTTCACACCTGAACTTAGAGCTGTCCACTGATGATCAGATCACCTGAGACAGATGTTAATACCAGGTCTGAACAGGGCCTATGACACATGATAGGTACGTAGCCCAAACCTACCCACTCATAAGAGCTCACATGACCACAATGCAGGAAAACATACACCCCAGCGTAAATGAAACATGGCCCCTGGCCTAATCCCAATGTCGCCCTCAGCCCTGAACCGTCACACACTTAACTGACGTCACCTGGTGAGTGATTGAGTGCGAGAGGCTGCAAGGGCTCAAGGGCTTTGCAAGGGTGCAAAGAGGAATGGGACAGCACTTATATCACATTACCTTGATAATGCCAAAACATTTGCATTGAATTGTTGGTTTGGGACTTTTGGGACTTCCCTCCCTTCGCTCCCGGTTTGTAAACAAAACAATTATGTTCAATCAGATCTGATCCAATTTGGATATTTGGAATTCATCATCCTTTGATCATAGGAAAATAACTCCACAGCTGTCATATACTGTCATATTTCTTCTAATGCTAATATTGGGGTTCAATTCTCTCATGCTTGTTTGTCAACTGTTCTTCTTCTTCTATCTTATTATTTCCTGTGTTTTATGGCTGTTGTTTAAGCTCCCGGGCGTCCCCTGATAACCATGGCAACCCTATGTTTTAATATCACAACGCTATGAACTTTGGGAAATTCCCTCAGGCAAAGTCTGCAGAAAGGCAGACTTAAATAAAGTGTGAATAAAGGGTTCAAAATGTCTGCTGGAGAGACTCATGGTTTGACAGTGGGACAACCATCACAAACTTACTGGGAACACGCCTCCAAGTCTGAGGGTGGCATTGGGATTGGGCCCCTGTCAAAAAGGGGTGGATATGTTGACACCAATCAGTAGAGTGGAAGTATTGATGGTCCAACGTCTTAAGACGTTCAAAATTGGCGTGTTAACACGACATTATCTGTCATCTTAGTAAAGACGGCCTTTTCTGTCGTCTTAAGTACAATTTCTTTCCTTTCTCTGCTGTAACATCATTCATAGCACAGACACTGTAAACACACCTGTCACCTGTCCAGCATGATGCTCTTAAACCAGAAACACTGCAGCTACTGTACTAGAGGGTGAAAGAGTGAGCTGCAGCTGCAAAATAAGTTTTAAAACACACAATCACAGATCGAAGCTTCTCACACAGACGCTCCAACACTTTTACAGGAGCACTAACCCGAGGAGGAGACGTGACAGATCCGTTTTACAAGTTTTAACGACCGCTAGCAGCTCACTCTTTCTCCACTGCATCTGTGTGTGTGTGTGTGTGTGTGTGTGTGTGTGTGTGTGTGCGGTGAAGTGAGATCAGATCACAAGTGGTCACTCAAAACGCATGTGAAGACGCATTTCAAAGCCAGATAGAAACTGACATACTTAGAGTTGTCCATGTATGATGGAATCACCCAAGGTGCATGTTAAGGACAGGTCTGAACAGGGCCTAAGACACTTCTCCTAAAGTCCCCCTCCCTCTGATTACCTCTCCTCTACTCTGCACCAGACTCTTTCAAGAAAATATGTGGAATCTTAAAGTGATCAACTTCATTACTTTTCTTATAGTTTTAATCTGTACATTTTTATTATTACTTTTATTAAAGCTTTGTTATCATGTAGACTTGAATTCTACAAGTTGTATGTCTGCTAAATGTATGTATTAATATTTACAGAAGCATTAATGAACATGTGATGTTTGGTTTTATTGTAATCACCTGAGCAGGTGTTTGTTCATTTTAATTATTAAATAACAAAATATTGTAATTAAGAAGTTGTCTTACAAGTAAATAAATAAGCACGATGACATCTGGCCTGTAGTAAACAACGTGCTCAGAGCGGGTGTAAGGCCTCAGTTACTTGCTTGCAGATACGTACATGGACAGCTGCGGACACCACAGATGTGTAATTATGTCTCTGGGAGGGCGAGCCGATTGGCCAGGCATCTTTCTGAATCTCTGTCCCAAAAATTCCCCTCAGACATTCACTTGGATGCAACTTTGGATTTAATTTGCTAGGTTTCATTCTGATTTTACGTTCCTCCACTAATCTCAACTTCATCAGACTCCTCATCTCAACATCTAGGCTGCTGCATCATCATCTTCTCACTCACTCTGAACACCACCGCACTGAATCAGCTGTTCCGCAGACATACAAGTAGCATAGCTTCTTATTTTATTTTATATTTTGGTTTATTCACCTGCTGCGTATTTCCCCTGTCAAACTCAGGTATTACAAACTGTCTCACATTCATCTGTTCCTTCTCTGTAGCATCATTGGATGTGTAGTTGTACCAGTGGTTGTTAGTAGTGCGTAGTAATAATTATTATCATTTTTATTAAGTATAAAGCGCCTTTGATTTCTGTAACTTACTTTCAGTCACTTTACCTAATTGGTTCCTTTGTTATTTGTTCTAATAAAAGTTTACGTTAATGCCTTTGCAAACTTAATTTGTGTGTTATAGACGCTCTGGACTCCTCACCAAGAGCAATGGTTTATTCGTGTTGTTATGCTGACTCTGAAATTATATCCCAGGACAAATGTTTAAAACCATTTTGATAATTCTTATCGCTCACAACAAACAAAATGCTGTCATTACTATTGAACAAGTGTGCATGAATGTAATATAATACATGTATTATAATAATACACTTTGTTGTGTGTGAGTATTTGCAGCACGTGTTGTCAAATTGATGTTTTCTGAATTTGCTTGTGTTTTGTCTGTTCGCGCATGTGTTTTCTTAAAATTGCAGTGTTGTGACAACAAAGCATTTGTTTTGGTCTGATCAAGCTGGGCTTCGAGAGTTGCCTGAGCAGAACATTTAAAGTGGAAGCATCTTTTCCTGAGAAAATTGGACTAATCAGCAAATGAAACATTTCAATTGTACTAATAAAGGTATGTGTGAAGTTAGCTTGCATATAGCATATTAACTAGCATGCATATTTTTTTGGGTTAGTCACCACCACCCCTCTCTGCATTTCAACTGCCCCCTCATTCATTCTCTGCTAGCACCAGGTCTGAACCCACTTATACATTTCCACATGAATTACATCATTTAAACCTCTTCTGAGAGCCTGATGTGCTGCTTGTTTTTTATATCCTACAGGGGAACAAGCACTGAGGACATTGTTGGGACTTTGTTGAACTCAACTGTTGCATGATACTCATTTATTCATCCCTTAATTTGTATGAATAACATAAAAATATTAATAGACTGTTGGTCAAATTATTACTTGTGCTTATAAGAAAAGTTTCTTTTACCTCTTAGTTATTGTAGATGGATATATGAGGGGAATTTCCTCAATAACTTAAAACTGGCTCTTTCAGTGAGTATGTTAAACTTTTTTTTCTTTATATTTGATCTTAAAAGGTGAAACACACATTTAATCCCTCTCTTTTCAAGTTGAACCAAGGTGGTCATTAAGACATGAGACCAGCATGTTAAACTGTCATCAGATAAATGTAAAAAGTGTGCATGTCTGCCAGTTGGGATATCAATATAATGAACTTTATTTTGTTAAGTTTTGTCAAGTTAACTCATCCACTGCCAAACATGAAGCAGCTCATGAAATGAAAACCTGTTCAGTTCTGGAAGAAACATAATTTCAAAAGGTCTGATGTTTGGACAGTGTAGACACTACTGTGTGTGTTATGGAAAAGTTTATTAGGGGAAGTATAAGGGAAGTATAGTTCCCTATTTTAGAGAAGGATTCTCTTGTGGTTAAATGCTGACATGACTTTAAAAAAGGGATACTGTTAGAATAAATACAGCTGGGGGTGTCGTGAAGCGCAGTGGGTTAAGCAGGCACCCCAATATATAGAGGCTACAGTCCTCGCTGCAGCTCCCAGCCTCGCGCATCGGACGGCCTTTGCTGCATGTCATTCCCCCTCTCCTCTGCCTCATTTCCTGTCTCTCTACTGTCCTGTCCATTAAAGGCACAAATAAAGCCAATATAATAACTTAAAAAAAGAAGATAAATACAGCTGTATGATGGTGACCTATCTTTACCTTGGTTTTAGCTGAACTTTCCTCCAGCTCATCTACTGACAGGTCATGTAAGAAAAAACAGATTGAACAGGATCAGCATAATAAAAACAATATGTGGTTTGTAAACTATTCTTAATTTATGAATGTTTTATATTGTCAAACTTTCCTATTACCTTTATCATCTGTGACAGATGATGTTACAGATTTGATTTCAGACTCTCCTCCTCCTCCTGCTGCTGTGTTTCATCATGGTTTTCCATCTCATCAGCTGCTCATCTTTATGTTCATAAGACAAGAGCCATTCAGACAAACGTGAAATTAACTATCACTGGAAAACGCATGTTATATTCAAACCATTTCAGAAAATGATTTGATCAGGACAATATAAAGTGCAACATCTAACACGAAATATTTTGGTGAACACCTTGAAGAACTCCTCCTTGTGAAAACTAATGTCACACAGACAAACTGTTCAACATCAAAAGTGAAAGTAGAAAAAGAAAAAGAAAAAGAAAAAGTAAAAAAATCAGTTCATATCTGGCGGTCAAGCCAGTCGTCATATACAGATGAAAATGAACTAGTTCACGTTCATTTGTTGTTGTTTTTTTATTTTAATAAGTAGGCTGCTATTCATCCATCACTAAACCCAAATCATTGCCACTCCCAAACTAAATGAATTGTTGCGTAAACCACACGTTTCACCTCTTTGATAGCAAGACGTCATCTTCTTCTCCACTGGAAGTCTCAAACCTGTCTTTCTTAAAGTATATATATATATATGTATATACTGTATATATGTATTATAATACATATTATATATATTTCAGATTGTACAATTTAAAAAACCCAAGAAAGAATGGGCTTGTTGTCTCGGGGATAAAACTAAACTTGATGAGGATGTTTTCTGAATTTGCAGCACGTTTGTTCATTTGTATGTGTTTTCTTAAGCTGCAGTGTGTTGACCCTCAGGGCCACCGTAGCCGTTGTGCTCTAACAGGCGCCGAGGGTTTGGCAGACAAAGTGTTTTGTTTTGGTCTGAGATGCAGGTGGTGTAGTGCGAATCTAGTGCGCTGACTGATAGTCCACACAACCTTTAATCTTGCTTTTGTGCTTTTATTGACTCACTGGATTTACCACACAGCACTCCGGTTTTCATACACAGCTGCAGTTTCAGTAATTTCCAGCATTCTCATAAGAAATGGGAATGAAATTGTCTTGCATACAACATTTTCAGTTTCTGTTTTTTTAGACTAAAATAAATCAGATGAAAACCTTGTTCGAAAGCTGTTTTCTGAAGTTTGATTAAAATGCTCATTCTTGATCTTGACTACAACTACTCTAAAATGGTCACAGCATTTTCTAAACTAGTCTTTTGATATTAAAAATGTCAAGTGTTTTCACTAAAGTACACTGAAATGTTCATGGTTTCTTTAAGACGAGGTTCATCTTTATCAGGGGAAAGATTTTCTCATAATGCAGGTTCATAACAGAAGAGGTTTAAACACCAATAACCGTGTGAAGGGTTTATTTATTGCAATTAGAGAAGAGAATAATGATATTTCTGTCATTAATTGTAGGAGCAGACGACCGAGTACAAACATCAACAAAACCAATTTCATCATGGTCACAATAAAATCAAACATGAAGCATCAGTCATCAACTTCTTCAACAAAAACATGCAACTTTAGAGACAGAATTATTTTAAAGAAAAAAAGACAAAATGAAAAAAATATGAAGATAAAAATGTCTGTTATTTTAAGATAAAATGGACAAAAAAAACATAATATATCAACATTTCTCACGACTTTTTCCCTTTTCATGAAGTCTCCTTTCCTCAACAGCACTAACCACCTTATAACACATTCCTATCTATTGATTATAATTGATCAGTTCTTTCAAAACTACTCCAAAACAGTTTCTCACTTTACACAGATAAATAACACAACAACAACTAAAACTACAAACTCTGTGTAGTCTGTTATGATGCCCTGTGATCAGATCTGTACTATAGAAAGAAGGTTAAAAATTAAAATTACAATCAATAATGATTATTTCAAATGAGTTACATCATAGAAATTTCACACATCTTACATTTCCGTTCTTAAGAAAAGGAAAATCAGTCCAAACTTTGTGACAAGTAAAAGCATCTTCATTCCCTCTTTTAATGTTTCCTTTGAATAATCACATACAAATTTCATGCATCTTCATCATCTTAAAAGAAAAGAAATAAAAAACAATAAAAAAGAACAGAAACTTCTTATGACTCCTTCAACTCGCTCTGTATATAATTGAATTAAAATACATATAGATCAGATTACAAATAGTTGGACTCATCTGTTCAATCAAAAACAGGCTTTCTTTAAATCAGTTAAAGCTTCTCTGTTGCTTTGAGAAGAACTGCAGGTGAATTACAGATTGTACATTTCATACAGACTTTTAATCGCTTCGTCTTTACTGTATTTTCTCCACTCGCTGGGAATTTCTCCTCTGCCCTGGAATTTTAATTCATAGTGGTCTTCCAGTTGTTTTTGAAATCGACACACAAACCATTTCCAGTATGTGAGTGACTCATCAGGAGTAATTCTCCAGTGAGCAAACCTTGGTCCAGCAGTTCGGTACTGTCTATAGGAATGAGCTCATATGAACCTTTGTGGTGGAACTTTTTATCACTTGCAACTAGTGTTGTACAGAAATCAATTTCCAGTTCCACTGTGTTTCTAATGCACCATCCACTGATTCCAGAGGGGCGATGGAAAGGGACACTGTGGTCATCAGGACTGTGATCTTCCATGGTGTTGGTGCAAACAGCTGCACAGAATGGACACGTTACCCAGCAGCACTTGCACAGCTGATCGATGAGGATCTGATCAGGCTTCAGGCTGAACTCATTCATCTCATTCAGTGAGAGGTTGTTCATCTCCTCCATGATGGGTTCAAGGCTTTTCTCTATCTCTTCTTTAAGAAACTCAAAACTGTTTATGTCTCTGAAGTTTTCAGGACAAACAGCATCAAATGTGAACTCATCTCTCAGAGAACTGGTAAATTCCTCCAGCCACATGTCTGTGTCTCCTCTCTGGGTTTTAACTTTTGCTGTTGCAGTAAATAAAGCCCGACTCACATGTTGTTTCATGTCTTCAACATTTTTCTTGAGTATATCCCGAGCTTTATCTTTGTGTGATGTGAAGATGTATTTCTCTACTTCCTCTTTTATAAAACTCTCCACATGTTTCCTTGGGTGTCGGATGTAGGTGATGAAACCATCGAAGTCCTCTTTCTCTGCCAGTGACTTCAACACATGTTTCTCCAGGTTCAGTCTGTTCCCATTGAATGCTGGGAAACTGCACTTCATCTCTCCAGCTAGATCAATGGCAGTCTTGTTACAGACAGCCTCAACAGTGGAAACCTTCAGTTTTCCACAGATCAGTTCTCCGAGTACAACAGCAGAAGAGTTTCCTTCACAGAAGCTTCTGAAAATGTTGTAATGTTGATCCTTCTTGCTTTCTAAATGAGAACGTGCATCATTCTTCTTCTTGAATTTCTTGTGGGACTCTGAAAGCCAAGTCTCTGCTCTGTCAAACACATACAGTAAGAGTCAACTGTAAACTTCTTCTTCAGAGCAAATTTCCTCTCTGATTCAAATTCTGTCACTTTCTCTTTGACATTTTTGGCAACTTCTTGCAAATAAGTTGGACTGTAGCCTCTTGTAGCTACAGGTTTGTTCTTGATTATCAAGTGACTGTTTTTCAAGATCGTCAATCAGGGATCTGATCAGTTGTTGATCTTCATGCTGAAAAGTCCCCTTAATGTAACTTAATACTTTTGTATGTGTTTCTGAAACCAAGTCACCAAATTGTCTAAGTTTCCCCTTTTCTCTTTTGTCCCCTTTCCTCTCTTGAGGCTGTCGGCTTTCGTCACAAAGCTCCTGATACTTGGTGAGTGTCACATAATGAGAGTAATCACCAGCCCCTGATATGTTTTTGTATCTGCCACTGTTTTTGGATTTATCAATAAGATCCCATTCAAAACCAAGCTCATGAAGGATAGTTGACTGATCTTCCTCCAAGTTGATGTCTTCAATAGGTTTTGTATCTGCAGTTAGTTCTCTCACCCAGTCTTTCCAAACAGAGTCAAACTGCTGTTTAAGTTCCTCTTCATCTTGTGTCTTGTGTTTTAACTGATGAGCGAGCTCTTTGCTCTTCTGTAGCAGCTTGTTCTCAAACTCTGTCTTCTGATCATCAAGCTTTTTACAAGCCTTCTTCTGCTGGATAACTTCATCCAGTTTTCTTTTCACTCCTCTCACCAGTTCATCATGAAACTCCTTGATTTTGATTTCAAATGTGCCTCGCCACTGAACCAACATTTCTTTGTCTCTGTCATCATCAAAGTGCTTTGACATTTCTTTTTTGATTTCTCCATATGTTCGGCTCATTTCTTTAGAAAGATAACTGAGCTCAACCTTGTCAAGTTTTCCATTTTCAATTCTGTTGTACAGCTGGTTTTCAATGGTCAACATGTTGCTCCTCAGGCCCAGGTCCAGTTCCCGTACTGAACCTCAAGGTTTCTGTACACTTTAATTTCAAGTGTGTTTTTGAAACTGAAAACAAAGTTTCGTTCAACAGGGCATTCCACAGGTCGTGAATCTTGCTTTTGAACTGTGACAGAGTAATCCCAGCAGACTGTGAAGCTTTAGAGAGGATGAAGTTCTTCAGCTCTTGGATGCTCTCACTATAACCTGGATTTGGAGGAGCCATAGGTGGACTTCCCTCCCAAAGCTGGGCAAAGTATTTCACATCTTTTTGCACATCAAATGCAATGACGTCACTGAAACACTCTGCATCACAAACCTCCTCTTTGGCAGCTAGTTGGGTCATCTGGTCCAGTTTTTCTTGCAGGCGTCTCTTTCCCTCCATGTTTTTCTCTGCAGCTGAAATATCTGTCACATTCTGGTGAACAAACACACAACTTGGAGAAAGTTTGACTTTCTTCATCCTCATGAAAGCCTGAACAACAATCTGCAGAACATCTTGCATGTCAGCTGGATTCTCTCCAAAGATGTTGATCAATGTCATGTTTCCCAGACCAACAACAAATGTTGCCAGTTCATTGTCGTGGTTAAGAGCGGCGTTACCTGCTAATTCAAGAGCACGCAGTCCTTCAGTATCCACCACCAGCACATAGTCAAACTTAAAGTCTCTCTTCATCTCCTCTGACACTTTGATCAGCTGCATGAAGGCACCCTTGGTGCATCTGCCAGCACTCACTGCAAACTGCAACCCAAACATGGCATTCAGCATTGTTGATTTTCCACTGCTTTGTAAGCCCAAAACTGACAACACAAACACTCTCTGGTCACCCAGTCTCTTGATGACTTCCTCTAAAAGACTAGAGATCCATGTCAAAGGCACATGACCTGCATCACCATCCATCAGCTCCATGGGGTGTCCTGATATCATCAGCTCTGCAGCCAGCTCAGGGTATTTAGACCAGTCAGTCCGACTCCTCTTTGTTTGTTTCTGCAGAGATTCATGGGCTTCATAGATCTGCCCCATTTCTCTAAAGATGTGCTCCAAGCCAAAAGTTGCTGACTGCAGTTTTGTTGATATTTGTTCAAGCTCAGTCTGTTTTCTTTTTAACAGATCAGATTTGTCACGTTTCTTCTTCAGATCCAAGACCTCAGACCACTTCTTATCATAGCTTTGGAGAATTGACATGAGATCGTCTGTGGAGAGGGCGTCTATTAAGATCTGAGTCCATTTCAGGAAATACTCCTTGTCTGTTGATGGCAAAGATGAGAGACTTTCAATGAACAACTTCACCAGTTCACTACAGGAAGCATCACGTTGTTCTTCTCGTATTTTCATCAGTTCCTGTTGCTTTTCACTTTTGTCCTTCTCAACGTTTCCTTTGAGGTGATACAGTTCTTTCTTTATTCTGCACCACTCATGCCACAGTCGGCCATGACAAGGGAGGAATTTATCTTTGATTTCTGAAACTTCCATCCCCTGAAGTAAATTCACTGTTTCATAGCAGCAGATTTTCCTTTTGGCAGACTGTGTCTTCTTCATCCACTCTGATCCAGAGACCTCGGCCATGGTTTCAAGCTGGAAGGATGTTTGTGATCCAGACAAGATCTCTCTAATGATCCTTTTCAGTTCTTCAGAAACATCTGACTGGCTTCTGTCTTTTAGACCCATTTTATATTTTCCCTTTTTCATCTGAACTGCACCACAATCATTATCAGTAATGAGACAAATCAGAGGCTTTGGAGACTCAAGAAGATCTGAGATAATTTCAGTACTTTTGTCACCTTTTTTCAGAGTTGGTAACAGAACAACATTGACTGAAGATTTTTCAGTCAGTATCTTACGCTGTTTTTCAATCGACAGAGCATCACCATGAAGATTACAGAAGGCAGTGCAGTCAGTGAAGGCATCGTTGGGTTTTCCAGCAGGACAGTACCAGGCAATCTCTGCCACACCATCCATCAAAAGGCGAGATCTGGTGCTACCTGGGCAGTTTCTGTGGAAGAAGGTGTTGTGACGCTCGTTGATCAAAGTGTTCATCAGCTGAGATTTAGACACTGACAGTGAACCCAGGCGGAAAAATGACACCATGGGTGTCTCAGCTTTGCAGATGGGCAAACTCTTCATGGTGACAATGTTTGAATCATCCTTGACTTCAGTTATCTTCCAGGTTTTTCTTATTTGTCTGAATGTCCACAGAGGACACTCAACATCCAGTGTGACTGGGTCAGGAACAAGCAAAGGTAAGGCGTACTGACACTGTGACAGCTTTGTCATCATGTTCTGCTTAAGGAAGCTGTCTGAGCAGTGAAATACTGCCATTTGAACGTCCATCGGATGAACATGAGTCTGATCCAATTGATCACAGTCAATGTTGGCGCTAAAAAGAGCATCTAAGTAACTGTCTTCTGTGTCAACAGTTTCAAAGGAAATATATCTGGCTCTGTAGTCTAACATCATCAACCTCTGAAGAAAAGTATGAGCTAGATCTTCCTCAGATGTTTTATGGTCCTGTTTCACTGGTGGACCTATTTTAAGAAAATCTGCTGGAGACAACTTCTGTTTGTCTTGAAGGTGAAGTCTGTGAAGCAGTGTTTCAAGTCCTCTTTGATACTCCATGTTTCTATTCTTCTCTTCAGAAATCTTCACTGACTGCTGGAAATAATAAATAACCATTTACTGTATGTAAATTAAATGGTAACATCACATGGTTATAAAGTAAAACGTCCTCAAGTTCTTGTCAAATAAATTAGTATTTTCTGACCTTATCCTTGTTTCCACTCGTATCCACATCTGAGGTGCCTGCAAGAAAACAATGAGCCAGAGTTGAATCAACACATTCTTCTAATGTTCACTGTAAATTATTGAATGTTAGTTAGTTATTAGTTCTAATTTGATTTTTTTGTGTTACTGCAAAATAAAATAATTCATTAAAATTATTTTCTCACATGTTGCAGATGGAACAGACTTGATCAGACTCTCTCTCGCTGTGTTGTCATTCTTCTTCTTCTTTGAGTGTTTTCCATCATTAACTGGTCACACTGAGAAAACAGGTGATTTAATTCATATTAAAATAAATAGGTTACAACCATTGAGATTAAGAACACAGTGGTAAACTATTTAGCTGTAAGAAGTGAACAGAGATCAGAAATCTCACCTTTACCTGTGTTGTAGCTGCTCTCTCCTCCGGCTGATCTACTGTAGCTGCTCTCTCCTCCGGCTGATCTACTGTAGCTGCTCTCTCCTCCAGCTGATCTACTGTAGCTGCTCTCTCCTCCAGCTGATCTACTGTAGCTGCTCTCTCCTCCAGCTGATCTACTGCAGCTGCTCTCTCCTCCAGCTGATCTACTGTAGCTGCTCTCTCCTCCAGCTGATCTACTGCAGCTGCTCTCTCCTCCAGCTGATCTACTGCAGCTGCTCTCTCCTCTAGGTGATCTACTGCAGCTGCTCTCTCCTCTAGGTGATCTACTGTAGCTGCTCTCATCTTCAGGTGATCTACTGCAGCTGCTCTCTCCTCTAGGTGATCTACTGCAGCTGCTCTCTCCTCCAGGTGATCTACTGTAGCTGCTCTCTCCTCTAGGTGATCTACTGTAGCTGCTCTCATCTTCAGGTGATCTACTGCAGCTGCTCTCTCCTCTAGGTGATCTAGTGTAGCTGCTCTCACATCCAGCTGATACACTGCAGGGTGATGTAAGAACAAGCAGATTGCAGGATCAAACATAAGAGAGATAGTTTCTGGTCAGTTAACAATTCCAGGTAAAATAAGATCTATTTGCAAAAATTATGTTAATGTAAAACACATGTACAGTATATTTACAATATTCACTACTCAACAATATGGTTTGAATTTGGATTTGGCAGATATGCAAAACAAAAATCATGGAAATGTTCTTTGGTAACTGGAAACAGTTTCACTAATTAGTTGGTTTATGTATTTCATAACACCGTAAACTGTAGGATATCTCTGAGCAGAACGCAAGAGCGAGAGTTTAGCTAATCAGCAGAATCTGCATCTCAACATCTAGACTGCTGCATCATCATCTTCTCACTTACTCTGGACACCGCCGCGCTGAATCAGCTGTTCCACAGACATACAAGTAGCATCGCTTCTTCTCTGCCGACTGTGTGAATTCAGAAATTACAGTCGGCTTCTCTAATTTCACCACTGCTTTTACTGGCTGCTTTTAGAAAAGGCCACATTATTTTGGTTTATTCACCTGCTGCGTATTTCCCCTGTCAAACTCAGGTATTACAAACTGTCTCACATTCATCTGTTCCTTCTCTGTAGCATCATTGGATGTGTAGTTGTACCAGTGGTTGTTAGTAGTGCGTAGTAATAATTATTATCAATTTTTATTAAGTATAAAGTGCCTTTGATTTCTGTAATTACTTTCAGTCACTTTACCTAATTGGTTCCTTTGTTACTTGTTCTAATAAAGTTTACGTTAATGCCTTTGCAAACTTAATTTGTGTGTTATAGACGCTCTGGACTCCTCACCAAGAGCAATGGTTTATTCGTGTTGTTATGCTGACTCTGAAATTATATCCAGGACAAATGTTTAAAACCATTTTGATAATTCTTATCGCTCACAACAAACAAAATGCTGTCATTACTATTGAACAAGTGTGCATGATGTAATATAATACATGTATTATAATAATACACTTTGTTGTGTTGTGAGTATTTGCAGCGCATGTGTTGTCAAATTGATGTTTTCTGAATTAACTTGTGTTTTGTCTGTTCACATGTTTTTCTTAAGTTGCAGTGGACGAGAGAGTTGCGGACGACAAAGCATTTGTTTTGGTCTGAGATGCTGGTGGTCTAGTGTGACATCTAGTGGCAGTAATGATTGTTTACAGAACCTTTGAGGTGGAAGAAAACTGACACCATCTTGGGAGGGGTTTTAAATGACTCTGTGGCCAGAGGAGAACCAACACATCATCCCATGCAGTTACAAAATGTTCTGGATTCAGCCTCATCTGCCCCCGTTCCTTACCTCTCACAGGTCTTTCATAGAGGCTTTCATTAATTGTTCATTTCCTTTTAGATGTAGATGTTGCAGAATGTCTTCAGTCACCACAACAGTAGAAAATGGTGTGTAAGCATGTGAAAGTTGGAGAGTAAATGGACAGTTTTGGTGATGGTTGAGTGAGAACGGTGTCATGATGCACTGTTTATGTTGACTGTCTCCAGTCATACTCCACCCATCCACCACAGGAATTCAGACTTTCTCCCTGTTCCTCATTGTTTTCTCTTACCTTTTGTAATGGGTGTGATTATTGTATTGACCCAAGGTTCACTTGTTGCTGCTCTGCTGTCGTCCCCATCAGGTTCATCCACTAAACAACACTAAAAAAACATTTGTTTCAATGTAATGTTTTTTTTTTTTTAATTACTTTAATCAGATTAGACCATTGTAAGAACCTTTTTTCCAAAGTGAGAGGTCACCAACTAAGTAGCAGATAGATAAACATACATGCTAAAACAGTTATAGAAGATCAAATTCAAGCCAGGACCACATGAAAGAATCAGGAAATTAAACTCCTCTGTATAAGCAAACTGCAAACTGTTCTTATATCACACCAGCTGGCGTATGAATACAAAAAGTAGTGACAGATCATTTGTAGACTGCATATTCTGTCAAATCAGAATGTGCAGTTTAACACAACCCTAATCTTGCACACAGTTGTACACAGTTTTTCATTTCATAGCATCCCTTATAACACCACCTGACATTACATATCGTTATGTATCTCAGTGGCAGAGAGACAGGCCTTTATTTGAGACAGTAATACAGGAAAAAGTAAGTGAACCGTTTGGAATTAACCTCATTTCTGTAAAAATGTGTCTCCAAATATGATCAGATCTTCATGTAAGTTACAATAATGAACAAACACAATCGATTTGAACAAAAGCTAATTGGAGTCGGGAGTTATCACACCTGTCAGACAGTGAAACCAGTTTGGAGGTGTGGCTAGTTTGACATTTTGAGTTTGTACAGGAAACATCTGCTGATGTGAATCATGCCTCACAAAAAGAGATGTGAGACTTGTGGCCTAAGGCAATCAACTCCCAAACATACAAGAAGAATTTCAACTAGAGGCTCACACTTCAAAATCCCCCTTTGAGAACGGAATAAATAAAAATAAAACACCTGGGAGTTTAGTTGCTATCTTACTATTTTGTTGGAAAACTTGTTAGAGGATATGGACTGATGAGAAATAGTGTTAAGTCAGTACTTACATTTCCTTGGAAACATGGAAGGCAGTTAGTGAAACACTTCTTCATACCATTGTTCCTGCGTCTACGACGGCGTTTGAGAAACGCGTCCTGGTGCATGGAACACAGACTTAATATCATAGTGGATAAATGTTTTATACACAAAATAAATCTGCAATACATTTTGTCTGGCAAACACTCCAACTTTAAATATCTCATATATTAAGATATTACTAATTACTAGACAAAATTCAATTGTATCTGAAACTGAGTTTATGACTAGTCAGAACCAGACAGATGTATCACCTGTTTGAGTTGGTCGTCACTGTTTGGTTATCAGCAAATTATTAATAATTATAAAGGATAATAACATTATCTGTGATCATCATGAAGGTGTGGGTCTGGTTTAACCTGCATGCTACTTAATTATTTTAACTCATGTAATGCAGCTGTCACATCAGTCTACTGTATATATGCTGCCCAGACTTACTGGGTATTTTTTGAAACGTGTTGCAAGCCTGAAAAAATGGATGTTTATTTACAAAAAAAATTGATGTTGACAAAAAAAAAACATTACTTATCTTGTGTTCATACTCCCTGCCATGAAATAAAATTTAAGGGAAATTTATAAATTACTGTGTGTTCTTTTTATTCACATTTTTCACATCGTCCCAGCATTTTCTTGGTTGGGGTTGTAAATCATTTAATTAAAAATGTTCATATTGTTGACTAGAACTATCATAGATTATTAACTCACTCACAGGTTACATCAAGATGTTTCTGTTAAGATGATAATTTCAAGATGTTTTCCAGTCTGTTAAGCCTCTTTATTGAGTTAGGATCTTAGACCTCTAAAGAATAGAGTTAGAGATCAGATATTTTCTTTTTTGCAAGATGTTAATTTATTTCAGTTTTTCACTTAAATTAAAAAACTACGGGTCTTGAATCTTCAGTTCAAATGTGAGAAAAATTAGACAGCTGTTTGAGAGCAAAGGAATGAAGTTACAAGTTATTTACAAGTAGCTCCTTTAAGCCTATGATAATCAGGGTCTTATTAGTTAAGATCATCTCCATCTACATCTACAGCTCTCAACTGTTAAAAATTAAATTAAATTACGTTAGATTAGATTAAAATTAATCTCAAAATAGTCAAAGAAAAATTTCAAGACGCATAACTTCATTCTGAAAATATTAAATTTTTTATCGTTGATTTTATTTTAAGTAAAATGACTTTCATTTCAAGTTACATTATTCTCAAAATATCTGTCTTTTAACCCATTAGTGTCCCTGACACTCCCTCATGAATGAAAAGCTGTGATAAATCCATATTAATCATGTGAACAATATCACACGAAAGGGAGTGATGTGCTGAATATCAGCACGGCTGTGATTCGGTCATAGAGTGTGATGTTGCTTTTATACAACAGTTCTACGGGCGCCATATTAATTAAATAAACAACCATAGATTATGATTTGTTTGTTTATCTTATCATTTATTTGGCTACGACCACACAAATAGTTTAGCAACTGGAGTGGTACTGGACTGTTGCTAAGCAACAGATAAACATTTCCCTGACCTGCACAGCGCCACTAGCTAGCTGCTTTATCCACACGTTGGTTTCTCTACTGTCTCTGACGTGACCTCAGGAGTGCTCTAAAGTATCCAGGCTTCTTCCCCTTCAACCTCTTCTTACGACCAGACATCATTTCATTCAAATGTTATTTCTGGAAATATTTTCATCTTTGGAAAGTTTGTGACAACCTAAGAAAGTTAGCGGCCGTTAATGTAACACTGATTAATGGTTGAGCGGAGTGATACATGTAGTTAAACAGTGCTGTTGTACTCTATATCAGCACTCATGCAATGCCTCTCGTCCAATCAAATTACTTGGTCGGAAATAACTGTTGTATAATCCTGAATATCTCACCTTTTCTGTGCTTCCAGCTGCATCTATCCCCTGTCCCCAGTCACCTGCTGGGAAATATAGGCGGAAAAGTCAGATGGCAAATGATTAGATCACCTGTCTGGCTGCAGGACAGAGTAAAACAAACATAAGTCAAACTAATACAGCTTGCTCTCTACACATTTTTAACATTTTGCTTCTTGTGACTGACCTTCTGCCGCTGAGCTGCAGATCTCCACCAGATCATTCCTGTTGATCCTTCTTAAAATGTCCTTCGTCATCTCCAGAGCTTCATCACGTTTATAGGTCTGCACCATCAGATCCACAATGTCCACCGTCTCCGCCTTCTCCAAGTCAGCCCTTCTGAGGGGTTTTCTTCCTTTGAGGATGTCATTGTCCCGCAGGAAGAATTTGAAGCGCTTAAAATCTTCGACTGTCAAATCGTCCACAGCGTCCAAGAGAACCTGTCTCGCCATTGTGCTTCCCCTGCAAAAATCAGAGAATATTGTCAACCTGAGGGACAATTAGTTTATTAGTAGTCAATTGGCAGAGAGAATGATACAGTCACTTTAAATCAAGATTCAGAGACTTGACTGTGTGAAATCACCAGTTCAAACCAGACCTGTTTTATCAAAACTAGAAACAGACTGAGACAGAATTCATCCGCTCTAAAGACCAGAAACCCAAATGCCCACACCTAAGCATGTGCCTTACATAAGAGTATATGATTCTACTTTATTTGTTTAAGGTGAACATGTAATCTATAAATTCAATGCAATGAGGAGTAAAAAGAGCTTCTTCAATCTAAAGGACAAGGACACCTGCTCCATTTTATCCTGGGACAACTTCCCTGAACAGAGGAGGAGACACAACTGATGCTACTGATGCTACTGATGCTTCTTCATCACCACGCCATTCACGCCATTCTGATGATGGTCATGTCTCCTTAACAACTTACATATTGTAAGTATTACAATATTAAGTATTAAGAAAGGTGTGAAGGAGCCACAGATGTTTAAATGTCTGAAGCTCAAAACAAAACAGAAGCTTTTTACTTTGGTGAGTAAAGAAAGTGAAGAACAGAACTCTATATAACTAGTAGTAAAACATTTTACACACATACCTCTACAGGACTCATCAATGACAGAACAGTGACACTGGTCTAAATATTGCAGGATCTTCAGTCTTCATTTTTCACTTCCAGTCAAAACCTAGTAAATATGTACTGGAATATGATGTGAAATACGGTTCATGTTTATTCACCAGTTTACCAGCTTCTCTCTTCTTGCTTCTGTGCTCACATTTAAAGTATTTTAATACAGGCCAATTCCCAATAAAGCTATTTACAAGTTTTTTCTGTTTATGTTGTCAGACAATGGAACAAGTTTGAAATAGTGACTGAAACGTGGCCCAATATGACTACATGTTAACCAGCAGTCAGGACCGAGCCATTTCTAAGATGCTAATTTGCTGCTAAAATCCAGAGTTTAACACCGAGACGTCTCTGACAAAATCACCAAACACATTAGTTAAATACAAGCAGCAACATCAGTGGCTGAAAAATTACAGCAGAAATAAAAAACGGTTTTGGTCTCTATCGCTAATCTCCTTCTTCGTGGCACCTGTTTAATATAACTCACCTGTTTACATTAAAATGATGGCGAATTGAGGGCGTGCCGTCTTGATTGACAGGTGAGCGTATGCTAGCTACAAGCCGGTATGCTCGACACGCGCCCCTCCTCATGACCTATATTTGGATTATAGGTGACGTCATGGAGGCGACGTCCATCTTTATTTGCGGTCTACCATGCGAACTGGTAAAACGGATCTGTCACGTGCCATCCCCGCGTGAGAAGCTTCGATCGGTGATTGTGTGTTTTTTAAAACTTATTTCTCACTCTCAGATCACTCTTTCATCCCCGCGTGCTGGGCAGCTGCGGTGTTTCTGGTGTACAGTGTCTGTGATCTGAAACACGTTACAGCGGACCCAGGCGTTAATACCGATTGCACCTTTCACACAGTGCACAGGCTCCGTCCAGGTAACAAACTATGTGGGTGGAGCTAATCTCAGAACAGCAGGTTTGCAGATCAATGATAATACCCAAGATCCTCTATACAGCTTCTCTATTTTCTCTGATAATACCAGAGACGTTTAGATGGACCAGAGTTATTTTTGGAATGACTTACTTACACATGAAACCATGGATTAAACTTTAGAACTTAAATAACACGTGTTTCATTGATCAACAACTACTAAAACAGATTATTAGCCTATTAAACTGACGTGAGGATGAGGGACAACACCCAAGTAGCAGACCGGAACTGTGTGATTTTGTAAGAAAATTCACATGGTTAAACTGAGATGGTTGTTCGGAGGTAAAGATAACGTCTGCTATTTAAAAAAACAAAACACTGTGCATTTAACTTTACACAGACACACACACACAATACAGAAATATTGCATAAGCTCACCTTTATTTTGTGTTTCCTTTGCTTCAGCTGCTAGATCCATTTGGCTGGTTAGGAAGTGTGACAAAACGAAAACTGAAAGTAACATAGCACCAACACGTGATTTCCCTGAAACCTCGTAGGTAGTTAGACTTCTTGATACCTTACCAAAGATACTCTATACGTATCATGTACTGTCTCTGACCTTACATTAATCATTCAAAAATTCTAATCCACTGTTTATAGTAATATTTGAAGGTGCCAGTATAATAGATAGTTACTGCAATCATAGGCTATTGTTCCTTTTCATTATGACATCGGGGCACCTCCTGGTTTGTAAGAAGTGAGTGATTGGGTAAGAACTGAATAAGGAGTGAAGTGAGACTTCAGCGTTACCAACCTTCTTTTAATTATAATTTGCAAATTCCACAAACATAAAGCAAAATTATCCAAAATGTGATTGTTTTTTCTATTTGATTGATATATATTTTGATATATATATAAGTAAGATAATAACCTCACAGGTGGTTATTTCCAGCATTTCCTTTTCGAGAGAATACGTGCATTAGCGAAGGTCGTGAACGCACCGTTGTAGTCTAATTGAACTACAACCCCTGGTAAAAATTATGGAATCACCACTCTTGGAGGATGTTCATTCAATTGTTTAATTTTGTTGAAAAAAAAACTAATGACAGACATGCCACAAAACTATTATTATTATTCAAAATGCCAACCTTCTGGCTTTAAGAAACATAAAAAAAATAGAAAGAAAAACAAGTAGTTGTAGTCAGTCACAAAAAATATGGAATCACTCAATTCTGAGAAAAAACACTACACCATTAGTACTTTGTTGCACCACCTCTGGCTTTTATAAGAGCTTGAATTCTCTGAGGCATAGTCTTAACTATTGAAAAACAGTATTCTTCATCAATCTGGCTCCAACTGTCTCTTATTGCTGTTACCAGATCAGATTTGCAGGTTGGAGCCTTGTCATGGACCATTTTCTTCAATGTCCACCATCAATTGGATTGAGGTCTGGACTATTTGCAGGCCATGTCTTTCTTGAAGGAAAGTTTTCACGTCTTCTGCCCTATGGCAAGATGCATTATCATCTTGAAAAAATTATGTCATCATCACCAAACATCCTTTCAATTGATGGAATAAGAAAAGTGTCCAAAACTTATTTCAGTGTAAACTTGTGCATTTATTGAAGATGTAATGACTGCCATCTCCCCCATGCGTTTACCTGACATGCAGCTCCAAATCATCAATGACTGTAGAAATTTGCAAGTTTTCTTCAGGCAGTCGTCTTCATAAATTTCATTGGAACGGCACCAAACAAAAGTTCCAGCATCATCACCTTGCCCAATGCAGATTCACGATTCATCACTGAATATCACTTTCATCCAGTCATCCACAGTCCATAAATGCTTTTCTTTAGTCCACTGTAACCTTGTGCTTTTCTGTTTAGGTGTTAATGATGGCTTTCGTTTGTCTTTTCTGTATGTAAATCCCATTTCCTTTAAGCGATTTCTTACAGTTCGGTCACAGACATTGACTCCAGTGTCCGCCCATTTGTTCCTCATTTGTTTTGTTGTGCATTTTCTGTTTTCAACACATATTGCAAATTAAACAATTGAATGAACATCCTCCAAGATAGATGATTCCATAATTTTTGCCAGGGGTTGTAATCTTTTGATATTAAAAAGTAAAGTGTTTTCACTAAAATACACTGAAATGTTCATGGTTTCTTTAAGACGAGGTTCATCTTTATCAGGGGAAAGATTTTCTCATAATGCAGGTTCATAACAGAAGAGGCTTAAACACCAATAACCGTGTGAAGGGTTTATTTATTGCAATTAAAGAAGAGAATAATGATATTTCTGTCATTAATTGTAGGAGCAGACGACCGAGTACAAACATCAACAAAACCAATTTCATCATGGTCACAATAAAATCAAACATGAAGCATCAGTCATCAACTTCTTCAACAAAAACATGCAACTTTAAAGACAGAATTATTTTAAAGAAAAAAAGACAAAATGAAAAAAATATGAAGATAAAAATGTCTGTTATTTTAAGATAAAATGGACAAAAAAAACATAATATATCAACATTTCTCACGACTTTTTCCCTTTTCATGAAGTCTCCTTTCTTCAACAGCACTAACCACCTTATAACACATTCCTATCTATTGATTATAATTGATCAGTTCTTTCAAAACTACTCCAAAACAGTTTCTCAGTTACACAGATAAATAACACAACAATAACTAAAACTACAAACTCTGTGTAGTCTGTTGTGATGCCCTGTGATCAGATCTGTACTAAAGACAATAAATAAATAAATAAATAAATAGAAATTACAATTAATAATGACTGCCATTTTGTATTTCAATTGAATTACATCATACAAATTTCATACATCTTACATTTCCGTTTTTAAGAAAAGGAAAAATCATTCCAAACTTTGTGACAAGTAAAAGCATCTTCATTCCCTCTTTTAATGTTTCCTTTGAATGTTCACATAGAAATGTCATGCATCTTCCTCATCTTAAAAGAAAAGAAATAAAAAAGAGATCACTACGCCACACAGTCATCCATCTTGAAGTAATCACACATTGATGTTAATGTGACTTGATGCCTTATTTTTCTAAAGTATCTCAGGTTTTTGTTATTGTCTTCACATAAAAGTGTTAGCAAGAAAAATTGATTTGTATTTTATTTGGTAAGACAGCTGTCTGTGAAGAACAGTGTTGAAGATGAAAAGATTTTCAGGTTAAAATAGATCAGATTTGGTTCAAATGTGAGTGTTTTATAAAGGATCTACATTATATTGTTTATGCTATGACAAGTTAAAATGCTGAAGTCAGCCAATGAGCCTCTACAGTACTATTGAAGCCCTCTATGAAAAATGTGTGTTACCTGGCAGTTCTCCTTCAAGGCACCAGATCACAACAGAGGAACAGTCGACTGAGAGTCCCTGTGAAACCTGGTTTTAGAAATCATCTCAGATACATCAGAAGTCACAATCTGTAACTGGATTTTACTGCTGCCTGCATTTGATGTCATCTGTGACTGAAAACATACATGCTGGGAAACTGGGATAGAAAAATGATCAGTCAGAGAACAGAATCGTGACACCTATGTGCAGACAACGTAGCAGAAAGCTTAAGAGCCATGTGGGATTTTCTTATCAGGTTGAGACAAAGTCAAATAGACATAAGGTGATTTTCAAGTGTTATCAAATAGAAACAGTTAGGAAGAAGACTTTACTATGAACCATGGATCAGATACAAAAGGTGGGGTCTTCTACAAACAGATGTCAGGTCTCAGGGGAAATTAAAACTTTTCATTTAAGAAACAAAAAAGAAACATGGTCTAAAAATACAAACAGGCAAAACTTGTTTAACAGGATTTTCAGATTTAAGTTTTAGAAATGAATTACACAGGTTAAAGAAATATACCCTCCATTCTTTGTTGTAAGAAGTCGATCATCTGACAACGTGTCTCTCATCAACCTTCTCACTCATCTTTCCATGATCACTGAACTTCAGAGGTTCAGATTTCATGTATTTTCATTAATAAAATGAATCAAAATATTCATCAATACATGCATCATATTCATAATTTCTCTTTGTCTCTTCAAAAAAAACAAATGGAAAGATAACATATTGTCTTCTGTTTCACCCTCATGGAAAAGTTTCTCATCATTAAGTTCACACTAACCAACTTTGAAGATGATAATTTCTGACATGTCCCTCATCAACCTTTTCATAATCATGTTCAATGAACTTCAAATGTCATGTATTCTGATTTAATAAAACTTCAAAAAAGAACAGATAAAAAACAACCTATTTTCTTTTGTTTCACCTTCATGGAATCTTTTATCATATCAAGAATTTCACACTAACTAACTTTGTAGAGGACACAATGATTTAATATTAATATGAATGTATGGGTTTTTATGCCTTGCTTGTTCTCCAGATTACTATTGTTCTTCTGTGCTCTGTGTTTTAAGTATTAATATGAATAAAGCAATCAGATGGTATATGTTGTAATTTGTAATGATTCATTTACTATCCACATTTATTTATTACTTAAATAAAGAACAACCAGTCAATGATAAAATCAATAAAAGTCTGTGAATGTCCTTCTATAGGAGTCTGGTTCATGAATAGTCACCTGAAAACAAGTATTGTGATTTTCAGCTGAGTAGTTGTGTTGGTTCATTCACAGATTGTACATTTCATCCAGACTTTTAATAGCTTGTTTCTTGGAGAGTCTTTGCCACTCACTGGGAATTTTACCATAGCCCTGAAATTTTAATTCATAGTGCTGCTCAAGTTGTTTTTGAAATCGACACACAAACCATTTCCAGTATGTCAGTTTAGACTCATCAGGGGTAATTCTCCAGTTTTTAAACTCTGGACCACCAGTTCGGTACTGTTTAAATGGAATACTTGCTTCTGAATCATGATGAGGGAAAAAATGTGCATCACTTGCAACATTTGTTGTGCAGAAAACCACATCCAGTTCCACTGTGCCTTTATAGTGCCATCCATTGATCCCAGAGCTGCACAGAATGGACATTTTACCCAGCAGCACTTGCACAGCTGATCGACGAGAATTTGATCAGGCTTCCGTCTGAATTTTATCATCTTATCCAATGAGAGGCTGATCATTCATATGTCTCAGAGTGTTTCTATTAAAAAATAAATTTCTGTTTTTAGATTGTACTGAAGCTGGCGGGAGACGTGTTTGAGGTGGAGCTTCCTGATGGACAGGAAGTCCAGTTTCCTAACCGTGTTGGCATGGACGTCATCAGCTACATCAGAGTCACAGGGGACTTCAAACTGACTTCCTTCAAAATCTGCTAAAAGTTACAGCTGCTGTAACACATGCAGACTGTGGTCATCAGTTTAGATACTGTAAGAAATATTAATCATTAAGAGATGGAGCTCTTCAGTATATGGTATATTCAGTATGTGGTCTTGTTTTGTTGTCTCTGAGGGTCAGTGTAATAAACTGTAACCAGATCCTGACTTTGAAATATATTTTCTCACAAATAGTGACACAAACCTCAGATATGTTTTCATACAGAGAGCAACAGTCCAATAAAAGGGGCATTACACCAGTTTTACACATGAGGTTAAGTTTATTTGTCACAAGGAATATTCTACCTGTGCAAAAACAGTTGTATTATGTCTCTGCAGGGAGATACATGTATCTAAAGTTTGAGAAAATAACTCGACAGAAGATAACAGCAAGAATATTACTCGCAGGTTATTGCTACTTAGCTGCTAGCTACTGCAGGTTCCACTTTACTGGCAGGTTCAAACACGTAAACACCCCGATTTACCTTTATTAGAGGTCGCAACAGTTTCTCATACAAAAACCCCTTCGTCTGCATGAAAGGAAAATATCCTTTTAAAATAAAATAAAAACTCCCTTTAGTCGCAGCTATCTGAATGTTTGTATCCACCGGCAGCTCGTTGTTTACTTTATAGGTCACTTCCGGTAAAATACCGGAAGCTGTTGTTGTGGATGGCTAATGTCATTTTTATTTTCTACAAGTGATCACAGTTTGCAGTCAGAAACATTAACCTTTCTTTATTCAAAGGAGACAATGAATACATTCATATCGATTTTTTTTTACTAATGCATTGTTTGTTTTAACCAATACAAAGCCCATGTAATGATTTCAACGTATGAGTTTTACCGCCATCCAGTGGTCACAACGAGGAACTGCAACGGATTAAATTTGTCAAGCGTCTGTAAATGTAGACGGTACAACTCTTTATTCTCTTTTAGATAATAAAGACCCAACTTAACGTTATCAGAAGTGAAGTAACAAAACAGTCATAAAATAATAATGTGTAAAGTAAAACTTTGGTGCACTTTGGTGAACCGTTATGACAGGCAAAGCCTGGTCTTACGGGTTTAATGTTATCAGATAGTGGCAACCTATGGTAGTTTCTAGCCTTTCTAACTGTGCCAAAGTTATTTAAACCCCATTCATCCAAACTTATAATACACTAAATTTAACCGACATGTTCAGCTTGAGGTGTGGGGTTTGAAAGAAGTGGGCATCTACAAGACAAGAGACACTTGAATTGCAGTATGGGAAATGTAGGATACAGTGATTTTGGAGCTTGACGCAAACTAGAGACAAAAAGTCAGAACATCTTGGCCTCTGCTGCTTTTGACCATCTCTTTTTTAAAGTCTTTCTCTTGTGAGTCCCCAAACTTAACAGAGGTGCAACACTGAATTGTGGCAGTTCTCCTTAAAGGCAACAGATCACATACAAAAAGAGAGACAGACGACTGAGAGTCCCTGTGAAACCTGGTTTTAGAAATCATCTCAGATACATCAGGAGTCACAATCTGTAACTGGATTTTACTGCTGCCTGCATTTGATGTCATCTGTGACTGAAAACATACATGCTGGGAAACTGGGATAGACAAATGATCAGTCAGAGAACAGAATCGTGACACCTATGTGCAGACAACGAAGCAGAAAGCTTAAGAGCCATGTGGGATTTTCTTATCAGGTTGAGACAAAGTCAAATAGACATAAGGTGATTTTCAAGTGTTATCAAATAGAAACAGTTAGGAAGAAGACTTTACTATGAACCATGGATCAGATACAAAAGGTGGGGTCTTCTACCAACAGATGTCAGGTCTCAAAGGTGGAATTTAAAACTTTGTCATTTAAGAAACAAAAAAGAAACATGGTCTTTCAATAGATGTGATGAAGTTATTTTTATTATGCTCATTAATAACATGAAAGGTTAAAGTCAACAGGTGTTTTTGTGTCGTCACTTAATGATCAGTTTAATAAATGATAAAATCCTTTAGAAATATTTTCCTCACATTGACAACAAAACAACAAAACTCATGCTGCTGTAGATATAATGACAGATTATTTTAAATGAGATTAACATAACACAGCTGAACACTTCAAATACGTCTTCAACATAAAGCGTCCTGGATCAGTTCACATGATTCAACTTAAAATGTAAAGACTTACAAAAATACAAACAGGCAAAACTTGTTAAACAGGATTTTCAGATATAAGTTTTAGAAATGAATTACACAGGGTAAAGAAATATACCCTCCATTCTTTGTTGTAAGAAGTCGATCATCTGACAACATGTCTCTCATCAACCTTCTCACTCATCTTTCCATGATCACTGAACTTCAGAGGTTCAGATTTCATGTATTTTCTTTTAATAAAACTTAAAAATATTCTTTAATATTGATACATGCATCAGTTTCATAATTTCTCTTTCTGTCTCTTCAAAAACAAACAAATAAAAACCGTATTCTGCTTTATGTTCATTTGAACATTTTTCATATCAAGAAGTTCACACTTACAAACTTTGTAGGTATTATTAACATTAGTTTTTATGCCTCACTCATTCTCCAAATTCCTATTATTCTTCTGTGTTTTTTAGGAGTTTGATTCATGAATAATCACATGGAAACAAGTATCATCATTTTCAGCTGAGTAGTTGTGTTGTTCACTCACAGTTTGTACATTTCATCCAGACTTTTAATCGCTTCTTCTTTACTGTATTTTCTCCACTCGCTGGGAATTTCTCCTTGCCATGGAATTTTAATTCATAGTGGTCTTCCAGTTGTTTTTGAAATCGACACACAAACCATTTCCAGTATGTCAGATTAAAATCATCAGGCGTAATTCTCCAGTTAGCAAACCTTGGTCCAGCAGTTCGGTACCGTTTATAGGGAATTTTTTCATCTGATTGTGAATCGGGGTAAAAACTTTGATCACTTGCAACATCTGTTGTGCAAAATTCAACAGAGAGTAAATCTGTGTCTCTATAGTGTACACCATTGATTGCAGTGGATCGATGAAAAGGGACACTGTGGTCAGCATCACTGTGATCTTCCATGGTGTTGGTGCAAACAGCTGCACAGAATGGACACTTTACCCAGCAGCACCTGCACAGCTGATCGATGAGGATTTGATCAGGCTTCTGTCTGAACTCATTCATCTCATTCAGTGAGAGGTTGTTCATCTCCTTCATGATGGGTTCAAGGCCTTTCTCTATCTCTTCTTTAAGAAAGTCAAAACTGTTTATGTCTCTGAAGTTTTGAGAACAAATGGCATCAAATGTCAACTCATCTCTCAGAGAACTGGTAACTTCCTCCAGCCACATGTCTGTGTTTCCTCTCTGGGTTTTGACTTTCTCTGTTGCAGTAAATAAAGCCTGACTCACATGTTGTTTCATGTCTTCAACATTTTTCTTGAGTATATCCCGAGCTTTATCTTTGTGTGATGTGAAGATGTATTTCTGTACTTCCTCTTTTATAAACCTCTCCACATGTTTCCTTGGTTGATGGATGTAGGTGATGAAACCATCGAAGTCGTCTTTCTCTGCCAGTGACTTCAACACATGTTTCTCCAGGTTCAGTCTGTTCCCATTCAATGCTGGGAAACTGCACTTCATCTCTCCAGCTAGATCAATGGCAGTCTTTTTACAGACAGCCTCAACAGTGGAAACCTTCAGTTTTCACAGATCAGTTCTCCGAGTACAACAGCAGAAGAGTTTCCTTTACAGAAGCTTCTGAAAATGTTGTAATATTGATCCTTCTTGCTTTCTAAATGAGAACGTGCATCATTCTTCTTCTTGAATTTCTGTGGACTCTGAAAGCCAAGTCTCTGCTCTGTCAAACACATACAGTAAGAGTTCAACTGTAAACTTCTTCTTCAGAGCAAATTTCCTCTCTGATTCAAATTCTGTCACTTTCTCTTTGACATTTTTGGCAACTTCTTGCAAATATGTTGGACTGTAGCCTCTTGTAGCTACAGGTTTGTTCTTGATTATCAAGTGACTGTTTTTCAAGATTGTTAATCAATCAGGGATCTGATCAGTTGTTGGTCTTCATGCTGAAAATCCCTTAAAGTATTTAATACTTTTTTTGAAACAAAATCACCAAATTGTCCAAATAGCCCCTTTTCTCTTTTGTCCCCTTCCCTCTCTTGAGGCTGTTGGCTTTCGTCACAAAGCTCCTGCTGCTGGGTGAGTGTCACATAATGAGAGTAATCACCAACCCCTGATATGTTTTTGTATCTGCCACTGATTTTGGATTCATCAATAAGAGCCCATTCAAAACCAAGCTCATGAAGGATAGTTGACTGATCTTCCTCCAAGTTGATGTCTTCAATAGGTTTTGTATCTGCAGTTAGTTCTCTCACCCAGTCTCTCCAAACAGAGTCAAACTGCTGTTTAAGTTCCTCTTCATCTTGTGTCTTGTGTTTTAACTGACGAGCAAGCTCTTTGCTCTTCTGTAGCAGCTTGTTCTCAAACTCTGTCTTCTGATCATCAAGCTTTTTACAAGCCTTCTTCTGCTGGATAACTTCATCCAGTTTTCTTTTCACTCCTCTCACCTGTTCATCATGAAACTCCTTGATTTTGATTTCAAATGTGCCTCGCCACTGAACCAACATTTCTTTGTCTCTGTCATCATCAAAGTACTTTGACATTTCTTTTTGGATTTCTCCATATGTTCGGCTCATTTCTTTAGAAAGATAACTGAGCTCAACCTTGTCAAGTTTTCCATTTTCAATTCTGTTGTACAGCTGGTTTTCAATGGTCAACATGTTGCTCCTCAGGGCCCAGGTCCAGTTCCCGTACTGAACCTCAAGGTTTCTGTACACTTTAATTTCAAGTGTGTTTTTGAAACTGAAAACAAAGTTTTCTTTCAACAGGGCATTCCACAGGTCGTGAATCTTGCTTTTGAACTGTGACAGAGTAATCCCAGCAGACTCTGAAGCTTTAGAGAGGATGAAGTTCTTCAGCTCTTGGATGCTCTCACTATAACCTGGATTTGGAGGAGCCATAGGTGGACTTCCCTCCCAAAGCTGGGCAAAGTATTTCACATCTTTTTGCACATCAAATGCAATGACGTCACTGAAACACTCTGCATCACAAACCTCCTCTTTGGCAGCTAGTTGGGTCATCTGGTCCAGTTTTTCTTGCAGGCGTCTCTTTCCCTCCATGTTTTTCTCTGCAGCTGAAATATCTGTCACATTCTGGTGAACAAACACACAACTTGGAGAAAGTTTGACTTTCTTCATCCTCATGAAAGCCTGAACAACAATCTGCAGAACATCTTGCATCTCAGCTGGATTCTCTCCAAAGATGTTGATCAATGTCATGTTTCCCAGACCAACAACAAATGTTGCCATTTCATTGTCGTGGTTAAGAGCGGCGTTACCTGCTAATTCAAGAGCACGCAGTCCTTCAGTGTCCACCACCAGCACATAGTCAAACTTAAAGTCTCTCTTCATCTCCTCTGACACTTTGATCAGCTGCATGAAGGCACCCTTGGTGCATCTGCCAGCACTCACTGCAAACTGCAACCCAAACATGGCATTCAGCATTGTTGATTTTCCACTGCTTTGTACGCCCAAAACTGACAACACAAACACTCTCTGGTCACCCAGTCTCTTGATGACTTCCTCTAAAAGACTAGAGATCCATGTCAAAGGCACATGACCTGCATCACCATCCATCAGCTCCATGGGGTGTCCTGATATCATCAGCTCTGCAGCCAGCTCAGGGTATTTAGACCAGTCAGTCCGACTCCTCTTTGTTTGTTTCTGCAGAGATTCATGGGCTTCATAGATCTGACCCATTTCTCTAAAGATGTGCTCCAAGCCAAAAGTTGCTGACTGTAGTTTTGTTGATATTTGTTCAAGCTCAGTCTGTTTTCTTTTTAACAGATCAGATTTGTCACGTTTCTTCTTCAGATCCAAGACCTCAGACCACTTCTTATCATAGCTTTGGAGAATTGACATGAGATCGTCTGTGGAGAGGGCGTCTATTAAGATCTGAGTCCATTTCAGGAAATACTCTTTGTCTGTTGATGGCAAAGATGAGAGACTTTCAATGAACAACTTCACCAGTTCACTACAGGAAGCATCACATTGTTCTTCTCGTATTTTCATCAGTTCCTGTTGCTTTTCACTTTTGTCCTTCTCAACGTTTCCTTTGAGGTGATACAGTTCTTTCTTTATTCTGCACCACTCATGCCACAGTCGGCCATGACAAGGGAGGAATTTATCTTTGATTTTGAAACTTCCATCCCCTTAAGTAAATTCACTGTTTCCATAGCAGCAGATTTTCCTTTTTGGCAGACTGTGTCTTCTTCATCCACTCTGATCCAGAGACCTCGGCCATGGTTTCAAGCTGGAAGGATGTTTGTGATCCAGACAAGATCTCTCTAATGATCCTTTTCAGTTCTTCAGAAACATCTGACTGGCTTCTGTCTTTTAGACCCATTTTATATTTTCCCTTTTTCATCTGAACTGCACCACAATCATTATCAGTAATGAGACAAATCAGAGGCTTTGGAGACTCAAGAAGATCTGAGATAACTTCAGTACTTTTGTCACCTTTTTTCAGAGTTGGTAACAGAACAACATTGACTGAAGATTTTTCAGTCAGTATCTTACGCTGTTTTTCATTCACAGAGCATCACCATGAAGATTACAGAAGGCAGTGCAGTCAGTGAAGGCATCGTTGGGTTTTCCAGCAGGACAGTACCAGGCAATCTCTGCCACACCATCCATCAAAAGGCGAGATCTGGTGCTACCTGGGCAGTTTCTGTGGAAGAAGGTGTTGTGACGCTCGTTGATCAAAGTGTTCATCAGCTGAGATTTAGACACTGACAGTGAACCCAGGCGGAAAAATGACACCATGGGTGTCTCAGCTTCACAGATGGGCAAACTCTTCATGGTGACAATGTTTGAATCATCCTTGACTTCAGTTATCTTCCAGGTTTTTCTTATTTGTCTGAATGTCCACAGAGGACACTCAACATCCAGTGTGACTGGGTCAGGAACAAGCAAAGGTAAGGCGTACTGACACTGTGACAGCTTTGTCATCATGTTCTGCTTAAGGAAGCTGTCTGAGCAGTGAAATACTGCCATTTGAACGTCCATCGGATGAACATGAGTCTGATATGATTGATCACAGTCAACGTCTCTAAAAAAGCATCTAAGTCACTTTCTTCTGTTGAAACAGTTTCAAGACTCTGCAACAGGATTTGAATGGCTCACCTCAGCACTGTCTTTTCTTACAGGAATATATCTGCTCTGTAGTCTAACATCATCAACCTCTGAAGAAAGTATGAGCTAGATCTTCCTCAGATGTTTCATGGTCCTGTTTCACTGGTGGACCTATTTTAAGAAAATCTGCTGGAGACAACTTCTGTTTGTCTTGAAGGTGAAGTCTGTGAAGCAACGTTTCAAGTTCTCTTTGATACTCTCCATGTTTCTATTCTTCTCTCAGAAATCTCATGACTGCTGGAAATAATAAATAATCATTTACTGTATGTAAATTAAATGGTAACATCACATGGTTATAAAGTTAAAAACGTCCTCAAGTTCTTGTGAAATAAATTAGTATTTTCTGACCTTATCCTTGTTTCCACTCATATCCACATCTGAGGTGCCTGCAAGAAAAGCCAGAGTTGAATCAACACATTCTTTTCTAATGTTCACTGTAAATTATTTTGATGTTTGTTAGTAATTAGTTCTAATTTGATTATTTTCTGTGTTACTGCAAAATAAAGTAATTCATTAAATTTGCAGATGGAACAGACTTGATTTCAGACTCTCCTCCTCTCGCTGTGTTGTCATTCTTCTTCTCTGGTGTTTCCATCATTAACTGAGTCACACTGAGAAAAACAGGTGATTTAATTCAATCTTAAAATAAATAGGTTACAACCATTGAATTAAGAACACAGTGGTACACTATTTAGAGTACAAGAAAACCAAAAATAAAGTAAGGGAAACTAAATCTGTAAAATAGGTTTGTATTTTAGGGAGAAGAAAGTAAACTCTTCAGTAAAAGTATCTTCAGCTTCACTCATCCAGTGTCAAACCAGGAGCTTTGTGAGTCAAACACTTTTCCAAGTCTAAAGTAAAAAGGCAAAAGCTCCAATCTTTCAGTTGAGGTCACAGGTGTTTGTGCTAGATTTTAACCTGACCTCATAAAAACAGGAAGCATTGAAAAAGAAATGTTGCTGTATGACAGTGACTACAGAGGATCAAAAGATCTCACCTTTACCTGTGTTGTAGCTGCTCTCTCCTCCGGCTGATCTACTGTAGCTGCTCTCTCCTCCAGCTGATCTACTGTAGCTGCTCTCTCCTCCAGCTGATCTACTGTAGCTGCTCTCTCTCCAGCTGATCTGTAGGCTGCTCTCTCCTCCAGCTGATCTGTAGCTGCTCTCTCCTCCAGCTGATCTGTAGCTGCTCTCTCCTCCAGCTGATCTGCACGGTAACGTAACAAGCAGATTGCAGGATAAAACAGAGAGAAATAATTTAAATGCTTATTTAATCTTAATTAAGTTAATTCATTTCAGTTAATTAATCTTTCTTATTTTTGTTATCCAGATTTGTGTTAATGCAAATTTTTGTGCAACTTGTTAAATTTTTAGAGAGACAAAAGAAGGGAGGACGTGAAAATATAATGTATGTGATGTGCTTGGTCAGAGGTAGAGGTGGATACAGATGAACAGACAAAGGAAGGACACAACAACATGAGAAAGACACATAGATAGATAGATAGATAGATAGATAGATAGATAGATCAATAGATAGATAGATAGATAGATAGATAGATAGATAGATAGATAGATAGATAGATAGATAGACAGATAGATAGTCTTATGAAACAGTGTAAGTGCAATCTG